>CAUYQV010007603.1:0-57703 GCA_963574575.1 Galagoides demidoff
CATGGCATCACAGCTCATAGCAACCTCCAACTCCTGGGCTCAAGCGAGTCTCCTGCCTCTGCCTCCCAAGTAGCTAGGACCACAGGCGCCAGCCACGACACCCGGCCATTTTTTGGTTGCAGCCATCATTGTTGTTTGGTGGGCCCAGGCTGAGGATTCGAACCCGCCTCCTTAGGTGTACGTGGCTAGCGCCTAGCCGATTGAGCCACAGGCCCCGAGCCGTCAGTATGTTTCTTATGATTAACCCAATAAGCATTTCCCCCATTTACTGTTAATCTTTTCACCATATCTACATACGCTAGCACCTCTGTAAGTTGACCACCCGAGGGACTGTCACAAACTGATCAACATATGGAGGTGGTCAGCATAAGGGACTGGGCTTACTGTACTGATAGTACCTGTGGTACATATCTGGTCTATGAAAATTAGGTCAACTTAAGAAGTGGTCAATGGAAGGAGGTGGTCAACTATGGAGGCTCTATTGTATTTATTTATCCGACATATCTTGAGTTCCTACCATGTGCCAGCATTGTGGTGGGTGCTGAGGGATTCTGAGGCAGATGAGACAGACCATCCCGCATAATTTTTCTTTGCTTTCACCAACAAGCACAATCTCACATGGCTAAAATTGGCATACCCTTATTAATAAGTTTACTCTGTGCCAAGCAAGCACAGAGGCAATCTCCTTATATCCATTATCTTTTCCAAACCTCACAACATTCCCATAACGTTGTTATTATTATAGTGTCTCAAGATTTTTCCCCCCCAGAAGCATGCAGTTTATTGGCAGTAAATAAAACAGTAGGATTATCCCATAAAATTTAGCTCATGGTTTGTCAACATCACATAGAGACTTCTCGAGAGGCATACAGGGTGGAACCATGGAGAACAGGTGCACAGCCCCTGCAAAAAGCCTCTACCCCACCCCACCAGTTCCCTGGGCACTCTGAGCACCAAGCACACCTTGGCCTTCAACTTTACAGATTTATTTAGTGACTGTTTTCTCGCCAAAGGCTTTTATCCAGAAGAAATGCACAGTCATGGGGGCTTTAGAACATAATGGAGTGTGATGCCAAACATGTTTATATATAATCACCTTTTTCCATGACACAGTCAGGACTGCCCTTTCATGAGAGAGGACTTTGGAGACACCTTAGTATTTTTTGGTTTGTTTTAGAGATAAAGAAATGAAAATTTAGAGAGGTTAAGAAAATTATTCAAGGTGAATAAGGGGTTGAGAGAGGCTCGGGAGGGCAATAGTTCCAGGACTTGAGGACAGTGGTAGGGGTAGGGTGGCACAGAGGGACAGGCAAGAGTCACAAACAGTCTCTATAATTTTGACCTGGAGTTGGTGCTCGTGGTGCCATCTATGGCAACCTGTTCGTGGTAATATAGCCAGAGATGAAATCTCAGGCCCATGAGAATGATGCTAGGAGAATCCAGAAAACACTGACTAAAGACCCTGCCCCTTTCAAATCCACCTTCATCTTTTCCTGGGAAGCAGAGGGTGAGGGGAGAATGACTCCCAATCGAAGGGAGGGAGAGAGCACCTGCCGGGGGCTGGGGCTCTGTTGGGCTTAGATTATATCAGTGGTTTCAGCGATGCAGGCATTTCAGACTTCCTGGCATTTGCACAATTGAGGCTCCCTTAGGATCCTGGAAGAAATATCATCCAATAACCAGCAAATATCCTTGGCCTCCCAGAGATGCAGTATTGCCAATGACCTTGGCGGCTGTGACCTTCAGAGGAAAATCCAAGCACAAAGTGTGTTGGAGGAAACTGTCCAACCCCAGGGCTGTAGCCCTGCCGACTTCAAAGGGCTGCCTGCCTCTCTGGTCTGGTAGCAATTAGAATCCTTCTGCAATGAGCACGCCAAGATGAAACAGGTGGAGATTTGCCAAAGACCTACCTTCAGCCAGCACCTCAGCTTTTATTCTGGTGACTCTCAGGATGCAGAATGATACCAGGAATCCATTTCAGGGTTGGTTCCCCAGTGGTGGATGAATTCAGATAAATAGGAGCACGTAGACCAGATACAAGCCGGTCTCCAAGACACAGTCTCTCCATGAGAGAGACAGACTTGGGTCCTGCTTGGCTGTTTGGGTGAGCAGTGGTTTCTTTATGGCATAATAACTTCTTTGGTGCAACTGTTTCTTAACCATAGAGGCAGCCATCCTACTGGAGGGGGCTTGCTCCCCTGCATGGGTCAGGGACATCGTGGGGAACATTTGATTCATCCAGCTAGAACCCCACCCCCTTGTTGTGGGTCCAGCAGAGGGGCTCTGACCTTTCTTGTCCGGCCTCTAGGCTTCTGCTCTTACTGTTCCTTCAGCCTCCAAAGCCTTTCCTGTCCCTTCTTCCCCTGGCCAGCCCTCTCTGTCCCGAGGGGCTCAAATCAACGATCACGGCTTCTAGTGACACCTGTCTGTCATTCCCACCTGCCTGCCAGGTGTCCCTCCTCTGACTCCCTCGGGGCCCCCGCTCCCGATGCTCATCACACTGGGGTTCTTTCGCATCTATTCTACTTCCTCCCTCCTTAGACCAGGCTGAGGCAGCAACCGCATGTCGATCTTCTTTTTATCCTGTGTGCCTAACACAGTGTCTGGCAGGCCCTTAGTAAATGTGGAGGGAATGAAATAAATTCACATTACCAAACTGGTGAAAGAGAACTGGGAAGTTGTAAATTCTGTAAATGACCTCAGAAGTGGTAGGATTCCCTTATACCAATAGACGCGGGACAAATTAGGACGAGCAAGGCCATCTCAGGCTGACTTCTCTCTCTTCTTCTTTTTTTTTTTTTGAGACGGAGCCTCAAGCTATCCCCCTGGGTAGAGTGCCAGGGCATCACAGCTCATAGCAACCTCCAACTCCTGGGCTCAAGCGAGTCTCCTGCCTCCACCTCGCAAGTAGCTGGGACCACAGGCACCCGCCACAACACCCGGCCATTTTTTGGTTGCAGCCATCATTGTTGTTTGGCGGGCCCGGGCTGGGGATTCAAACCCGCCACCTTAGGTGTACGTGGCTGGCGCCTTAGCCGATTGAGCCACAGGCGCCGAGCCCCATTCTCTCTTTTCTTCTGTGGAGACGGGCATCACAGACTTCAGCCAGGAGACCTGTGTTGAGACTGCTCAGCCACCCGCTTGCTATGCAGCCCTAAGCCAGGCTTCTGGGCTTACAGTGTTCACCTTCATGCAGGGTGGTGGTTGGACTACATCCGGAGAGCTAAGATTTTTAATTTTGGAGGCTCACAAAGGCCAGGCTCTGTTCTAAGTGCTTTATATATATCACCTCCTCAAATCTCACAACAACCCTATGACATGGGTAGTATTGTTATAGCCCTATTATGAATGGGGAAAATGAGGCACAGAAAAATTGAGTAACTCACCCAAGGTCGTACAGTTAGTAATGGATGGAGCTGGGGCTTTTACGTAACAATCTGTTTCTAGAATCCACCTGTAGCCCCAAAGCTGAGCTGCCTCTTAGCCGGCTGACTTATGAGACCCATCCCTGCTTTATAATAGAACTCCTTTTATTCTCACACTGAGATATTTACACTGGATGTCCTCACTGCCATTTTTTTTTTTTTTGAGACAGAGTCTCACTTGGCCACCCTTGTAGAGTGCTGTGGCATCTTAGCTCACAGCAGCCTCAAACTCTTGGGTTCAAGTGATCCTCTTGCCTCAGCCTCCCTGTAGCTGGGACCACAGGTACCCACCACAATGCCTGGCTACTGTTTTTTTTTTTTTTTTTTTTGGAGATGGGGTCTCTCTCTGGCTCAGGCTGGTCTCAAAGCTATGAGCTCAGGAAATCCATCTGCCTCAGCCTCCCAAGTGCTAGGATTACATGCATGAGCCACCAAGCCCATCACTGCTATTTTTTCAATTGTTTGGCTTGTTTTTTTGAACCAGGGTCTCACTCTGTTATCTGGCTAGAGTGCAGTGGCATAACCATAGTTCACTGCAACCTCTCAAACTCCTGGGTTCAAGCAATCTGCCTGTCTCAGCCTCCTAAGTAGCTGGGACTATAGGCACATGCCACCACCGGGCTAATTTTTCTATTTTAAGTAGAGACAGGGTCTTTCTCTTGCTTAGACTAGTTTTTCTCTTTCTAGTAAGAGACGGGGTTTTACTCTTGCTCAGGCTGGTATCGAACTCTTGAGCTCAAGCAATCCACCCACTTCAGCCTTTCAAAGGGCTAGGATTACAGGCATGAGCCGCTGCACCTGGTCCTTGGTGCCAACTTTTAACTGACCACCTCCTCAAGAGGCATTCGGCTTTTGTTCTCTGCCTTCCATGCCACTTAGAGAGGAAACTGGCGAGGGAGCAGGCTTGGGAGTTGAACTGGAGCTGCAGCCCCACTGCTCACCTGCCGTTAATGGGGGTGAGTTTCTTCTCCTCCTGGAGCTTCTGTTATGATGCCTGTAAGTGGAGATGGTATCTTCCTCCTCAGCTGCTGTAAGGATGAAATAATACAGCTGCATTTGCCTGACTTAGCAAATAGAAACATAGGATTCTAAGTTTAACTTGAAATCCAGATCAATGGCAAATAATTGTTTTTTAATGTAAGTATGTCCCGTGCGATATGAGGGACATAATTATGCTGGCAAATTATTCTTTGTTAATCTGGAATTCTAATTTATGGCGTCCTGTATTCTACCTGACACCTGCAGAGGAAGCAGCTAGCACGGTGCCTGTCCTGCCAGAAGCAACTTACACACTTTAGAAGGATCTCTGCTGAAGTCCAACACTTCATGTTCCACCAGACCCACTTAGGAGGACCCGGTTGTGGACCTGAGACTGCATTGTCTGTGGATTTGAGTGGGTGGACCTAGGATTTCAGTAGAGGAGTCTTGAAACCCCTCCAGCCTTTCTGAAACACATTACAATGTGTGGAGGTGTCCCTCCTCGACAGGGGCCAGCCCTCACTGCAGACCTCACCGTCGGCGCCCATCCCAGCCAGGCTTATTGCAGTCGGTTCTCCATCCAAGGGCGCCACCTTGTGCCAGCATCAGGATTGCCAGCTGGGCCCGGGGCTCTCGCAGAGACTGGGGAGGGACTCAGAAGGGCCTGGCTTGCCCAGTCCTGCTCCTGATCCAGACAGGGCTTCCTTTCCCATTTCCTCAGGAAAAAGCCGTCCCCTTTCCCACCCATCTCTGTCACCCGTACCTCTCCATCGATGCTGTCATATCAACTTACTAAACAACACCCAGAACATACCACAGAGGTTCCCAGCAGGGGCACTGGATGGGGAACCAGAAACATTTACCAACTATATGGCCTGGGGGCGGGGGAGGTTCATGGAACTCCTTTGAAGCTGCTTGCTTCCTTAGATTGGATATAATCCCTGCCTTAACATCTCCAAGGACTTTAGTGAGGAAAAGTTAGTCATGCTGGCAAAAGTGCTCTGAAAACTGTAAAGTGCCTTAATGTAATTCTATAGATTATTATTATTAACACCCATAATAATACAATTTATTACCAGTAATACCTAGGTACCTAAGACCCCAGCTCTGGGGTCAAGGAGCACCTGGAGATGTTCGTACCTCCCTGATCCTGGAGGGATTCTGCAGATTCTGCATCTGGGAGGCAGAAGGGCTGATACAGCAGTAAGGGACTCTGGATCTGCCTGCCCTTCCCCAGACTCCCTGGGCCTCAGTTTTCTCATCTCTTTAATGGGGGGTGATAGATAGTAGCCTTTATCAGGATTAAAGAAGTGTGAAGCACCTGGCAACTTCAGCAAACTCTACATAAATTCTACTCAGTTCCTTCAGATACTGGCTGTTATCCCAATGGCTCCTTTTCCAGAAGCCATGTGGAGACTTAGAAATGGCATGGGCTTGAAGCCAGATGGAAGTGATTATGAATACCAGCTCTGTCACCAGTGTCATTACTATAGGACTCTGGCAGGTGTCTTCACCTTTCTGAACCAGTTTTCTCCACCATGACTTAGGGACAAAAATAGAATCTATCTCCGTGGTTGGGGTGGGCTGAAGTGGCTGCGTAAGTGCTCCGCAGGGTTCTGTCTGGCTAATTATCAGACAAATGGCAGCTCTCATGCGTTCCTTCCTCCTCTTTCAGCCACATCACCCACCCACCCACCCATCCATTCATTTACCCGTTTATTCAAAAACATCTATTAAACTACCACTATGGGCCAGATCCCAGGCTATGCTGGGGACACAAAGATAATTAAGACATGACTCTTGCTCTGGGAATTTGTAGTCTCGTGGGGGACTAGCAATAAAAAGCATCACTTCAGTTTATTGAGCATCTACTATGCAGTAGACAGTGTGCTAGGACTTTATACGTGTCCTCTTGATAAATTCTCATAAAGACCCAGGAGACAGGATGCCAGAAGCTTGCTTTCCATCAATGTTCTGCCCTGCCTCCTGCATGGCTTGTTGGGTAAGCAGGCTAAGGAGGTGGGTGGGCTGTCGAGGGGTCCGAGAGAGTCTGGTGGGGCCCAAAGAAGGGAGTGTTTGGCTCCACGTTGGACAAGTTGGGGAGGTGAGGGTAGCCACGGGGGCCTTGCAGAGGAGGTGTCAGAGGGGAGCGTCTGGGTGGTTGGGTCTATGTGCAGAGGCTTGGCGGCAGGGAGCCTTATCTTCAGGGGACACTGAGTGCTTTGGGATGGCTGGTGTAAGTGAGGGAGGGCGGGAGCACATGAGGCTGGGGGGAGGGTGAAGGGCCCAGATCACAGGGACCTCAGTGTCCTGGCTCTGCTCAGCAGTTTGGATTCCACGCTGCAGGGGAATGTGTGTTTCAGAGTGAGGTGTGGAGAGGGGGCGATGTAACCACCATGTAACCATGCTGTAGGGGTGTGTGGAGGGCGGTAGGCGGGAAACATTGAGGGGAATTTTCCATAACCTTGTCCTGCAACGAGGGCAATGGCCGAAGGGTGGAGAAGAACAGCGAGTGAGGCAGTGGTGATAGATCAACCTCCTCGCTCACCAAGTTGCTAGAAGGTGGGAGAACATGGGCCTCCCCTGGCTGAATGGTAGGCCCAGGACAGGGAATCCAAGACGAAGAGCAGGATTCGGGATTTGAGGGGGGAAAGATGACAAATTTATTTTGATTTTCAATAAGGAAGAAAAAGCACAGCATGCTAAGTAGTGGGCTGGATGCTTTATTCCAAACCCAACAGTTCTGTACAATCCTATCATCAGCCCCATTTTACAGATGAGGAAACTGAGGTTCAGAGACATTAAGTCTTTTCCCAAGATCACATAACTCATGAGTGGCAGAGCATTTGAACCCCCATCAGTCTGGCTCTAAGCCTGGTCTGGAAGGAAAAATTGCAGAGAGGTTTTCAAGATTCCCATCGGGAAACTGGAACCTGGAGGTGTCCGACTGTTAGAGCTGGGCTCTTGAAATCATTCTAGAAACCCCGGGAGGTACTGACTAAGCCTCTCAAATTGGTCTATATTTGGCCCCAGAAAAACCCACTGAAGTTTCAGCCTTTCCCCAAGAATCAGGCTTGGCCAAGCTCCCCCCAGCCAGAGTGGTCTGCTGACCAGCAAAGGGGCAATGTCCATGGCACCCAATCCCCGGCTGCTAACCAGGCCACCTCCTCTTGCAGAGCCTCACATGGGACACACACGAGAGACACAGGTGCTGGCGATTAATCTACTCCTTTGGGGTTTGGTGAGAAGAAATGGAGTAAAGGGGAGGAGAGAGAGATGCTTGGAAAGCTCATGGCCTCTCAGAAGCGAGCCAATGAATCAGAGCCACAGATGAATGATAATATGTGTAAAAACTGTAGCAGAAGTTACTGTTTGGGGGCTGCTTATGATCGACCAGGCCTTTCTTACTTTACACCTTATTTAGTCCTCATAGCAACCCTGTGACATAGGAACTAATATTTTCCTCATTTCACAGAGGAGGGAACTGGGGCACAGACAGGTTGAGTAACCTGCATGAGATCACGCAGCCATCAAGAGTGTGAGTGTCCGTTACTGTTGCTCTTCCTCCTCAGCTGGTGTGTCTGGTTGCCCTGAGAGCAAAGGAGAATGTGGGGCAGGGCAGGTGCAGGGCTGGTGGATCTAGTCCCCCTGGGCTTCCTCCTGGACTTGGCCTTCTGGGTGGGCCTGAAATGGGAAGCAGACTAGCTGAGCCCTGAATCCATTCTGCCCTGACTCCTCATGTGACTTGGATGATCTCTTCTCACTGTGGGTTCAATAATCTCTGCACACAGAAAACATTTATTTAGATGGAGATTACATTTCTTTGAAGGTTTCAGTGATATAATTCTGAGTACTGGGACAGAGGCAGAGTTTGGGGTGTCAAGGAGCCAGTGACCCTGGCACTTGGTCCACTGAGGGCCCCTGGGCCACCTTCCTTTCCTCTGGTTGATGGTGAAGTTCTCTCCCAATTCAGCATCCCTCACTACTGCACAGAAGCCACTGGAGGGCGCTAGCACCTCACAGTTCTGGCTGGGTCACCTCCCACGGCCCAAACATCCACTGAAGGATGGAAAGAAATTGTGAGGCCTGGGGTCAGGACCTGGGAGGCCTCTGGACACAGCTGGACTCCATATGGGGCCAGTAGGATCTGATCCCATGGAAGGAGGTACCAGAACACTGTCTGAGAGTGCAAGGCCTAGGCTTCAGGGCTTTGATGCATGGTTAGCTCTGGACAAAATGACTCACCTCTTTGAGCCTCAGTTTACACTTCTGAAAAATGTGGACAGTGATAGTTATTGTATGCAACTGTTGTGAAAAGTTCTGTCCACGAGAAAGTCTGTGCAAGCATTTTGTAGTCTCAGAGGTTATTACTATTCTTTTTTTTTTTAAACATGCACATGAATTTATTTTTTTATTTTTTTGAGAAGTACAATGTGCTGGTTTTATATACAATTTGAAATATTTTCATCAAACTGATTAACATTGCCTTCATGGCATTTTCTTAGGGTTATTATTACTCTTTTTTTTTTTTTTTTGAGACAGAGCCTCAAGCTGTCGCCCTGGGCAGAGTGCTGTGGCATCATAGCTCACAGCAACCTCCAACTCCTGGGCTCAAGTGAGTCTCCTGCCTCTGCCTCCCAAGTAGCTGGGATTATGGGCACCTGCCACAGTGCCCAGTTATTTTTTGGTTGCAGCCGTCATTGTTGTTTGGCGGGCCCGGGCTGAATTCAAACCCTCCAGCTCAGGTGTACGTGGCTGGCGCCTTAGCCACTTGAGCCACAGGTGCCAAGCCGAGGTTATTACTCTTAAAGAATCATCTATGATAATAATTCTTGTCAAGGGGGGAGAATAACATTTGCCTCTTTCGACCTAGGAGCTGGCTTTGGTGCTGGACAACTCCTCACATTCTCACAATGGCTCCATTTCACAGGTGGGAAAACCCAGGCTCAGAGAGGGGATGTGGCTCACTCTGGGTCTCCCTAATACGAGGTGGTCTTACTCGAATTCAAAACCCAGTTCTGTCTGGCTCCACAGACTTGCCTTAAACCACTAAACTGCCCCACACCATCTTACACCAAGTCAGGAAGGGGTTTGGAATAACCCACTTACGTCACTTGGGCTAAGGGTTCAAATGAGTGTCCCTATTTAGTCCTTTGGGGGTGTGCCCTCCCTGCCCAACCACTTTCCTATAAACCATTTGCATTTAATACGGGTGCACAGTTCAATGGGGTCAGTGACCCTGTTGTGAATTGATCTCACAATTTTCCCTTCCCTTGGACTTGTGCAAGACTCCTTCTCCTCCCTGGGAAGCAGAGCTGGCCCTGGGGTTACAGGTGGCTTCACCTGCGGCTTGACCAAGTTCTTGTATGAGTAAGTGGCAGGTGGGAGGAAGAAACTTCGTGTACGGTCCCTTTACAGGTTTCCTGGGCTGGTCGGGTGCTGGGCATAGGCTGAGGTGGAGGGATGTGCCTCCAAGAGGTGGTCCAATTCCAGGCCTGGAGGTTTCCTCAGTTTTAATTTTCTGTCTTGATGAGAGAGAGATTGTGCCACTGGCGTGGTTATGGATAAGGAGAACAATGACTCAGTTTTCACAATCTCTGTTCTCGTTCTCTCTACCCTCTGCAGCTTGAGAAGGGTGAAAGGTGGGGATGGAAGGTAACAGCTGGTGACCTCTGCAATCTCCCAGCCTGAGGGACTTACTGCAGTCCCAGAGTCACAGAACTGTGGCACTAGGAGGAAGCTTCAAATCAGGTAAGTGTCTCCGGGCAGAGATGAGGCAACTGAGGCCTACAGAGAGGACCGGCCCTGCCAAGGTTGCCTAGCCAGTTAGCCACTGGCTGGGACCAGAACGTTCCTTTCCCCTGGTCTCATGCCAACATGTTTCGCTAAGTCATCTGCTGCCTGGAGTGTGGCTAGTTTAGAAAACTCCGGCAAGGAGTGAGGGTGCGGGACAGTGAAGGGGACAGGGAGGACCTGGGACAGAAGAAGGGCAAGGAGCTGCTGACCTTGCTCTTTGAAGGAGCTAGTGGGGAGTTGATTGTTTTCAGCTGACGTCAGCGCCTGGGCAAATAATGGCCACGGAAAGCAAATATTATGAGAGTAAATATGCAAACACGGAGCTGGTGGTAGTTTCAGTGTCAGATGGGCTGAGGACCTCAGGCTCTGTCAGACCAGCTCTGATGCTGCCTCCCAGAAAACTCATGATCTCCCTGCAGGGGGCAGCAGGACCCCCAGCAAAGATGGAGCAGGGTCCTCTCAAGGGGCTACAGTAAGCGGACGGGGAGAAGCTAGGAGGGCTCTGGAAGAACTAGAGAGACACAGAGTGTCCAGGCCCTGAAGGAGAATGTTCAGGGATGCAGGAAGGAAAGAAAACTTCCAGTTACTGAGCACCTATGCCAGGCCTGACTGAGCACTTTACAGAGATTGCCTCATTCAATCTTCCTAGCAGATTTAAGGGCTAGACCTTATTGTCTCCATTTTGTAGAGGAGCACACTGAGGCTCAGAGAGGTTAAGCAACTTGCCCACAGTCACACAGCTGAGAAGTGGTGATGCAGGGATTTGATCTCAAGTTCGGTATGATTCTACTATCCTGGTGTTCTTTTGGTTTGTTTTTTTTTTCTTGGCTGGGGCTGGGTCTGAGCCCGCCACCTCTGGCATATGGTGGCGGGCTCAGAACTCCACTCCTTTGAGCCACAGGCACTGCCCATATCCTGGTGTGTTTTGAAGTTTAGACTAGGGACCTTCCCTCATCACAATCACCAGAAACCCTCATCAAAAGGTACACACCTAGGCCTTACCTCCAACCTACTGAATCAGAACCTTCAGGGTGGGTCTGGGAGTGGCTCCCAGGGAAAAAGACGGAGACAAGCTGCTAAGACTGGAAATAATCGCTCAATAGCAGAAGTCAGCCAGATTTTTCTATAAAGGGCTAGATAGTAAATATTTCAGACGTTGCAGGTTCTTATAGTCTCTGTCATGACTGTTAGGCTCCGCTATTGTAGCCTGAAAGCGCCCCAGACAATATGCCCATGAATGAGTATGGCTGTGTTCCAATAAAACTTTATTTACAAAGTAGGGAGCTAGAGTTGGCCCCTTGTCTAGTTGACAACAGATGACTAAAGTGCCTGCATAGCCCATTCCTCTTGCTGTCCTCCCAGCAACCCTGTCAAGAGGGTATGATATCCCCATGCTACAGATGGGGACCCTGAGGCCTAGGGAGGTTAGATATGCAGGTCCCATGGGGAGTGCATGGCAGATCTGGGACTAGAACTAGACCTCTTGATTCCCAATGCAGTCTGCTGCAAAGTAAGAGCCTGGCAAGAAAGCCAGGGCCATGAGGGTTGTTATTAATTAATGTAAGCAGCCACCATCCACTGGGCACTTACCACGTGCTAGGCAGTGAGTCATTACCTCCCATAAGCTGCAGCCCAGATGTTGACTGTCATTGTCTCGGTCACATGGGCCCATCACAACCTCCCTGGGAGGTAGGAAGGCATCTGCAGCCTGTCAAAACCCAGCTTATCGTGGTGCCCCATACACCTGACATGCTGCAGCTGCACAGTGGCAAGGTGGAGGCTGCTGACAAGACATATTTGCCTTTCATTCTTAAGTATGTGTCTGCTCTCTCTCTCTTACATGCACCCACACACCCCACTCTCAAACAAACACCAAACAGACTTGTGCTCAGTTCAGTGACCTCCTTGTCCTAGGCAGGAGAACACAAAATCCAAGGCCTAGAAATGACTGGTGGGGTTTACGTGAGATGTTCCTGCTGACAGCAGGAACCAGGAAACTACTTGGTGTGGAGAAAAGAATGTTGGGCTTCCAGTTGGCCTGGATTCTACGGACAGGCTGCACTCTGCCCCGGTCTGCTGGGTGACTTTAGGTGTCCCTTTCCTCCTTTGTGAGATGGGTGTCACTTTCTTAATTCATAAATGGGATGGAAAATAGGTTTGCTCATTTGTTTATGCCATACATTCATTCATTCATCCATGCCCTCACAACTATGTATTAGCCATATCGTTTGATTTGAAATTCCATAGATTTGAGATTTAATTCTTTCTGCTCCTGTTTAGGAGTTAGGACATAAAATATAAGTCCTTTGCCTTGAGGATGTTTTATTCTAGAATTTCTCTCTAGGTAAGAAGTTCATCTTTCTCCTTTGCATGAAATAAGCCTTATTTTTTATTTTTTTGAGACAGAGATTCTCACTTTGTCACCCTGGATAGATTGCTGTGGCATCATAGCTCACAGTGACCTCAAACTCTCGGGCTCAAGTGATCCTCTTGCCTCAGCCTCCTGAGTAGCTGGGACTACAGGTGCCTGCCACAATGCCCGGTTATTTTTTAGAGATGAGATCTTGCTGTTGCTCAACTTGTGAGCTTCAAGCAATCCACCTGCCTTGGCATCCCAAAGACTTTCTGGAGTGCCTTCAGGCACTTTGAAAGTAACTGGAGCTCCTGATCTGCTCCTGGTTCTGCTCCGGTTTCTCTCCCAGCCCTAGCCTCTGTGAACTACAAATAATCTGACATGAACCGGGGAGCAAAGTGTGGCCTATCCCCACGGCAACGTATTACACAGCCACGAAAAGGAATAAAGCAGCAACACGGAGGACAACACCGGTGAACCTTGCAAACACTGTGCTCCGTGACAAAAGGCAATCTCAAAGATCATGTAGTGCCTGATTCCGTTTATAGGAAATGTCCACGACAGGGAAATCCACAGAGATGGAAAGGAGATTGGTGGTTGCCCGGGGGCTGACGGGAGGGAGGAATGAGGAATGATCGCCAAAGGGAATAGGGATTCTTTGGGGGATGATGAAATGTTCTGGAATTAGTAGTGATGGTTGCACAACGTTGGGAATAAAAACCACTGGATTGTATACTTTCACGGGGTGGATTTTATACTATGTGAATTATTTTTCAAAGATTTTAAAGTGATTAGAACACATTGGACATTGAGAAATAAGGCTTCTATGTGTTATTGCCATATGTTCTTCCCAGCCTCCTGGTGACAGAGTCACGGAAGGCAGCATTGATGCTGTTCTCCAGCTGGGAAACCAGGAGCTCAGAGGGGGTGAAGGACACGTCAAAACGGCATTGCTAGTTGGTGGTGGGGGTGGAATTAGAAGTGGAGTCAGACTCCTGGTGCTCATTCTTCATGCCAGGCTGCCCAAGAGGGACAAAGAGGTGGTGCTTTCTGAGCCAGTCTCCAGCTCCGTCCATATCTGCCACCTTTAGTCCGGGGGTCTCTGCAGGCAGAGCCAGAGCTAGAAGAGGCTGTCACAGCAGCTAATGGCTGCCATTGTGGGAGCAGGCTTGGCGCCAGGTACGGGGGATCATGAGTGCTATCTTACTTCATTCTCAAAGACCTGTGTCATGAATCTTGTCAAAAGCTCCCAACTCCCTTCTTGTGAGCACCCTGATCTTTCCTAGGGAGTCCCCAGTGAACATGGATGGATAGAAGGTCATACTAACCCCATCTAGAAGCCAAAGAAACAAAATGGTTAGGGGTTGGGATAGAACTGAGGCTGGGCCTTGAACATTGAGCAAAGGCTTAAGAAGCTCCGGGGCCCTGGCCATCACTGTGACTGTGGCAGCCTGCACCCTGGGCTGCTCCCCCTGCTCCAGACTCTGCTGCCCTGATGGATGCATCATTCCTTGGTCTATTTCTCCATCATTCTTTGCATTCTATCCACTTTCTAGGCCTGGCCTTGTGGTTTCCTGTACATTCTGTGAGTTCCTAGTAGACTCCCACTGAATTCCCTTGTGCGCTCATGAGAGACAGTCAGGTTCTGTTGCTTGCAACCATTCTCTCTGATCAATCTCATCCCTGTGAGATAGGAAGTACCCTTTTTACAGATGAGGAAACTGAGGCTCAGAAAAGTGAAATGACTTGCTGAGGGCCCCCCAAATAAGGAGAGGAGCCAAGATTTAGATCCAGGTCTCTGACTCCAGAGCTGAATCTCTGAACTTCTACTGAGGGGGAAGGGCCAGTAAACCTTTCCTGGGTGCTTTCTATAAGTCAGACCATGGTCTGGGCATATCCTCTCAACAGGGAGAAATTAGGGAGAATTATTCCCCCCCCTATTAGGGAGGAATTATCCTGCTTTTAGACATATGAAAGCTGAGGCTTAGGGAGATAAAGTAACTAGTTTGTAGGCTCCAGAGCTAAAATCAAAACTGAGGTTCACCTGACTCCAAATCCCTGCCCTCTCATGCACAAGTGGGGACAAGACCTCTCCCCAGTTGGTAGAAGTTCTAAGCTCTGCTCTTGGCTCCACCAGCACCTCCCTCCCAAGCCCTGAGGGTTAGGAACCTAACTCTAGCCATTAACATGGGTGCTCAGGGCTTGGGCCACCACTAGGAGGCATCCGTCCCCATATCCCAGGTCCCCTTATAAATGAGGGGTCCACGAAGTCACTACACTGATAAACACTTACGTGGTCTCCAAGAAAAACACTTGATGTATTCTACTTGTTGAAAGGCAGTAAGTGGCAGGGCCCTGTTACTTTTGGTGAGTCTGGCAGAGATGTGAGGATGCCCTGTTGCAGCCAGAGTTGTGCCCTGGCCTGACCCCCTTGGGAGTCACCAAGTCTCAGGTTGTAGCACCAGCTGTTTCCCTTGGGCTCTTGTGGACCACCAGAGGAACTCTGGGAAGGATCCACTTGTCAGGCTTGGCGGTGAATTTCTGTCCAGAGGAGTATGAGGCTAGGGGGGATAGAAGAAAGAGGACTCTGGCCCCTATTCCTCCAACAGCCCCCCAAACAGCCCTAGCCCAAATCCCAAAGCCATTCCCCAGACAGCTTCAATTCGGGTTGGATAAACAGCAGCGCACACCTCAAGCCCTCCTTCAGCCCTCAGTCCGGCTGTTTCCAGTCACTATCCCAAGTTCTAAACACAGCTGCCCCAGCCCTAGCCCCATCCATAGTTCAAACCAGATATCAGCTCTATCCCAAGGTCAACTTGACCTCAGCCAACCGCAGGCCTAACCTCAAACCCACTAAGCTACAGCTCAGTCCTAAAAGTCACCCAACTCAGGCCCGGAATCCTGCTCCCAGCTCTGCCGCACCCTGGTACTGACCTCAGCCCAGCTCTCCCCTGAGCCCCAAGGCCAGCCAGTGGTATGCCCTGGTTAAGGAAAGAGGGGCCAGCAAATGGCTTTCCTTTGTCTCAGGGTGTGGGAAATCTCCTATAACAAATACAACAAATATTTATTAACTACCTCCTCTGTGCCAAGCCTTCTCCTAGGTACTGGAAACGCATCCGTGGACACGAACTCATTGCCTTATACTGAGGCCAGAGCCTCTGCTTCTCCCCAGACCCCCATCCATCCTCTGCCCCCTTCTCCTCCAGAGGTTGGCGGCTCAGGTTGAGCTCTGGACAGCCACTGTCTTGAGTAGTAACGTGGGTGGTCTCTCTCCCTCTGAGCCTTGAATCCTTTTTTCATAATGGACAATGGGGGGGGGCGAGGAAAGAGAAGGTGGCTTTGAGGTTCCACCTACTTGTGACCTTCTAGAAATCATGGGGCTACGGACAAAGGTCAGTATCTGAATGGTAAATGGATACCAGGTTTTCTGGTAGAAGTTCTAACCACTGGACATCAGTGGTGAAGCTCTGGCTTCAGAAACCAAACAGATGGTCTTCTCTCTGGGGTGACCTGGAGAGCACCATCCCTCTCCTCAACCCCACCCAGAGCCACAGGCCAAATGGTCCTGTAGCCAGACACCATGGCCTCTTGTCCCTCTGACTCTTCCCCCCTCGCTGAGGAAGACATCTCAGAGCCCCCTTGATCCAAACCTCAGCTTAAGTGCTCGGGCCCCTGCCCCTCTGCTCTGCACCTCACCTGTCACCCTGGTGTACCCAGGCTTCTGCCCCTTCTCAGGCCCTCTGCTCTCCTTTCTCTCCTGGGATCCTTCACTCTCTTATGCACTGTTTTTTCAATCCCTCTGATTTTCTGTCAACCATACTCTGTTCTTCCTTTCTTTTTTATTTGAGACAGAGTCTTACTATGACGCCCTGGGTAGAGTGCTGTGGTGTCACAGCTCACAGCAACCCCCAACCTCTTGGGCTTAAGGGATTCTCTTGCCTCAGCCTCATGCCCGCCACAATGCCCAGCGATTTTTTTGTAGTTGTCATTGTTGTTTGCCAGGCCTGGGCTGGGTTTGAACCCACCAGCCCCAGTGTATGTGGCCAGCGCCCTAACTGCTGAGCTATAGGCACGGAACTGTATACTCTGCTCTTTCATCTCCCTCCCCCACATCTGGTCATTTTCTCTGCAACATTTTTCCTTCGTGTTTCTCTGTCTCCCATTCAAGTCTCTCTGTCTATCACTTGCAACCAAAAGAATGCAGTGGAAATGGGGCATCAGATCAATGTAGTTTAGGAAATGTGAGGAATGTTGCCCTCGGTGCTTAAGAAATTCTTGTGATTTCATCTGCAGAAAGTTATGTTAAGGATAATTCCAGCGACAGCTGGGTGACCTTCAAGGCATTGTCCCTTGAGCTTTATGATAAGATGCATAATCTCACCTGATCTTCCCAGCTCTCCCCTGAGGCAGGCAGGGCAGGCATTACTGTCCCCATTTCCTAGATGGAAAAACTGATCCTCCAAGTGAAGCAGTGACCTCTCAGGGCAAGTAAGGGGCTGACTCCCAGGTCCAGGGCTTTTCCTTCGTCCCCCTCATCACACCCGGGACTATAGCATCCCCCTCACAGCCTGAGAGGACTGTTTCTTTCTTTCTTTTTTTTTTTTTTTTTTTGAGACAGAGCCTCAAGCTGTCCCCCTGGGTAGAGTGCCATGGCATCACAGCTCACAGCAACCTCCAACTCTTGGGGTCAAGAGATCCTCTTGCCTCAGTTTTTCTATTTTTAGTAGAGATGGGGTTGTGCTTTTGCTCAGGCTGGTCTGGAACTCCTGAGCTCAAGCAATCCACCAGCCTCAGCCTCCCACAGTGCTGGGATTACAGGTATGAGCCACCATGTCCTGGCCTATTTTAAATGTTCTTATCACCAACGGTGAGAAAATGCAAAGTATGGGAAGTGACAGATATGTTAATTAATTTAATCATTGCACAATGTGTATGGATATTGAAATACTCACCTGTGTACCATAAATAAATACAAAATTTCACTTGCCAACTTAAAAAAATTTTTTTTAATTGGGCAGCACCCGTAGCTCAGTTGGCAAGGGCACCGGCCACATACACCTAGGGTGGCAGGTTCGAACCCGGCCTGAGTCTGCTGAGCAACAGTGACAACTGCAACCCAAAAATAGCCAGGCATTGTGGCGGGTGCCTATAGTCCCAGCTACTTGGGAGGCTGAGGCAAGAGAATCACTTAAGCCCAACAGTTGGAGGTTGCTGTGAGCTGAGATGCCACAGCACTCTACCTTGGGTGACAGCTTAAGACTCTGTCTCAAAAAAAAAATTTTTTTTTTAATTGAATGCAAAGGTGGAGGTCTCATAGACACCGGTTGTGTTGAGGAAGCTCTAATAATTGCCAACATTTTTATTTGGCTGAGTACTTATCTGCTGGGAACCGTTAGGGGTTTTTCATGCAGTCTTGTCCTCACTGGGGTTAATGGCCCTGTTTTACAGACAGGACGCTGAGGCTCAGGCGAGAGAACTTGCCTGCTCTTGGGTGGTGGGTCTGGGATGTGAACCCTAGGTCTGGTTCCAGAACAACAAGTCTTTTTTTTTTTTTAGTTGAGAGCTGGGGTAACACAGCTGTGGTCTGGCAGGTAGGACACAGCAGTAGTCTGGCTCAAGGAGGCCAAGAGAGCTTTCTTTTTCTTTTTTTTTTTTTTTTTGAGACAGGAGACTCAAGCTGTCCCCCTGGGTAGAGTGC
The DNA here is from genome assembly GCA_963574575.1 of Galagoides demidoff. NCBI lineage: Eukaryota > Metazoa > Chordata > Mammalia > Primates > Galagidae > Galagoides > Galagoides demidoff. The sequence continues at coordinate 18,251 of CAUYQV010007603.1, forward strand.
CGTGGCATCACAGCTCACAGGCAACTCCTCCAACTCCTAGGCTCAAATGAGTCTCCTGCCTCAGCCTCCCAAGTAGCTGGGATCACAGGTGCCCGCCACAACGCCCGGCTATACTTTTTGGTTGCAGCCGTCATTGTTGTTTGGCGGCCTGGGCTGGATTCGAACCTGCCACCTTTGGTGTACGTGGCGGGCACCTTAGCTACTTGAGCCACAGGCACCGAGCCAGAATGACAAGTCTCAATAACCATGCCCTTTTATTCTGTGCTGGGAACTTTGCTCACATGCTCTTGCTTAGTCTTGTGATAATTTTGCTAGATCAGAATACTGTTGGCGGTGCCTGTAGCTCAGTGGGTAGGGTGTTGGCCACATATACCGAGGCTGGCGGGTTCGAATCCAGCCGGCCAAACAACAATGACAACTGCAACAAAAAATAGCTGGGCGTTGTGGCAGGAGCCTGTAGTCCCTTGGGAGGCTGAGGCAAGAGAATTGCTTACGCCCAAGAGTTTGAGGTTGCTGTGAACTGTGATGCCACAGCACTCTACCAAAGGCAACATAGTGAGACTCTGCCTCAAAAAGAAAAACGAAGAATACTGTTATAACTAGCATGTGTGGTGCTGTTGCTATGGAGCAGACGCTGTCCCAAGCACAGTGCTGGCCTCGTTTCATTTCATCCTAACAGCTCGGTGAGATATCCCAGTTTTATGAATGAAGCTCAGTCATCAGAGTCAAATGCCAGCTCTGTCTAGTGCCCAGGCTCCTTAGCCCAGCATTTGAGGCTGCGGAGGCCCCTGATGGCCTCCTCCCTGCCCCTTCTGCCTCGCCCCCTCTCCCTCTGCTTTCCCGTATTGTGTGCAGCTCTCTCAGAACTCCCTGGCCTATTATGCTTCTCAATCTTTCCTGTACCTGGGACACCCATTCCTGCTATCTAACACCTCTTTGTTCTCCAAGCCTTAACTGGGATGTCAGCTCTTCCAGAAAGCCTTCTTTGGTTGCTTATGACTGGGCTGGGTACCCTTATCATGTCTGCCCTTAGCCTTGGGTCTCCTCACCCTCTGTCCACTGTGCCATAATCACATCTTTGCCGGTTTGCCTCCCCGTCTGGATAGGGATCTCCAGAAAGGCAGGGACCTGTGGGTCAAGTTCACTGTCACCTCCCTCATTCCCAGCACAGCACCTACATCCTGGAAATGCTTAATTAATACATATGTAAACAAATACATAAAGTGCTTCCAAGTAGACAAAACTACTAAATTCACCAACTGCTTGCCCAGGGCCACATGTTTGACACATATCATTTCCTTTCATTCTGACATTTGGCAACAACCTCAGGAGGTAGAAACTGTCATGACCTCCATGGGAAACAGAGGTACAGAGAGCTTAACTCTCTGCTCGAAATCACACAGCTAATACTGAAGCTGTGAATACTAATCACCTGGTCCCAGCATCCCTACACTGTGCTGCTTCTTAGATATCTAATAGAAGTCAGAAGACTTGGAAAGGAGTAAACTCGGGGTATAATGATCAAAACGCAATTATAATTGATTATTCAAATGGCCATATGCTTTTGTTTTTGTTTTTGTTTTTTTGAGACAGAGTCTCAAGCTGTCCTCCTGGGTAGAATGCTGTGGTATCATAGCTCACAGCAACCTCCAACTCCTGGGCTTAAGCAAGTCTCCTGCCTCCGCCTCCCAAGTAGCTGGGACCACAGGCGCCTGCCACAACGTCCAGCTATTTTTTGGTTACAGCATCATTGTTGTTCAGCGGGCCCAGGCTGGATTCAAACCCGCCACCTTAGGTGTATGTGGCTGGCGCCTTAGCCACTTGAGCCACAGGCACTGAGCCGAGCATATGCTTTTAGAAAAAATAAGCTAGAATAAAAATCCTTAAAATGCTCAAAAGGAGGCAAAATAAGGGAGAAAGCTCCTAAAAGTTTAGCACCACCCATCACAAAATGTTTGACTCTGACTGAAATGGGAGCCACTGGGGTTACAGGCAGGCAGTCCTTTGGTGATGCTCCAGGGTCCCATTCCACCCTGGCTGCCTGTGGCCAGGAGGCTGGACGCACAGGCAGATGGCAGCTGATGTCCCAATTCCCTGGGCTTCAAGATTCCCACCCTTGGCCTTGACTTTGAAGGTGCTTGTGTTCTCAGAGCTCCAGCAGGGGCACAGCATGGCTGTTATCTGTCTGGTTTGAATTAGATGCTGGCCTCTGCAGAATCTCAGGCTCATTAGCGGTTTCATCGCCCAGCTGGGCGCCTGCAAGATGGTAACATTTTATTGTTTCCTTGCTGTTTCTTTCTTTCTTTCTTATTTCTGTCTCTCCACCCCGCTTCTTTATTGTTTCCAATTTCCACCTCATGCCACAAAAATGCAAAGGCCACCACAGTCCCGCTGGGACACACTTGCTGTCACAGTCAACAGCACCTCACATGGCCACCTCCTTAACGCCCTCTGGCAGCAAACACAGCAAGGGTGTGAACTCTAGACCCACTGATCCATCCCCAGTGGCAGGACTCAAATGGGGCTGTCTGTTTCCCTGCCCCCACCCAACACACACACTGGCCTGGCCACCCATATTTCTCTGGGGACTCAGGGTGGTACAGTCTTTACTAGGCATTTCTGGAGTCTTCTGGAGTCTTCTGGAGTCTCTCTGGAGCCTCTGTTTCCCCCACCCCCACCCACTTTTAAATGGTCCTCCACAGTTTATTCTTTTACTTAACAATGCAACTTTTTCTTACCTGTAAAATGGGTGGATGGAGGGTATCTGTCCCCTGCCATTGATTGGTGTTAGGCTGAAAGGAGAGAGTGAGCAGAAGGGGCTTATCCCGAACTGGACACCCAGTCAGTGCTTAAATAACATTAATAATAGGTATGCCTATTCTGCTGATGTCAGAGGCAGCCATTCCCACCTGGGGAGCACCTTCCTTGGTAGCTGTCAGCAAGAAGATGAGAAGATGCAGCAGGCCGGGCATGGAGGCTCGGTAAGGGGTATCTGCATGTGCCCCGTCACCAGCCGCATCGCCTGCTTTAACATCTGTTATTCTTTCCTGCTTTCTTCTCTGAAAAGAGACAGCCCAGTGTGTAGGGGGGGAGGGGGGACGGAGGGCAGATCAGGAGGAACTGTGAATGGCAAGACCAAGGGACCCCTGAAAAAAAGAGATGAACCAAGTTAGGCGAGCAGGGGAGTGGCAGGGGCAGGGCAGTGGGGAAAGGAGGGGGTGGGCTGTGAGAAGAGGGAGTTCCTTTGTGGTGATGGTCATTGACATACAGTGCAGTTTCCTGATGTTTCCACAAGTACTGTCACCTCCACATCAAGGCTCTGTGGGAATGGATGGTGGAGATATCACGGGGCAGGGCCTCCAGGGAATCGCCAAAGTGTCCAGGGCATTTCCTAGGGGTCTGGGGAGGGTATGCTGGGATGAGCAGAGGAGGGGTCTATGGGATGTTGATGAGCCTGGATGGAGCTGGGAATTGGGAACTCCGAGCCTTGGAGATGCCTCCTGAGCAGTGGCCTCCCACTTTCCCAGTGCGTGACCTGCAGGCCTTCTCTTCCTCACCCTCTGGGCAGCTTTTGACAGAGCTGATTTCTCCCTCCTACCTTAAGCACTTGGGTTCCGGGACACCCCATTCCCCTGGTTTTCCTCCTTCTCTCCTGGCCTCTCCCTCTGAGGCTTCTTTCTGGAATCTGTCTCTTCTTCCAAATAGGTAACTGGTGGAGCACCCCAGGTCTCTGTCTATACTTGCTCCAGGGCCCTGTCTATGCCCATTCCCTGGGTGGTGACACCCAGTCTGGGGCTGTAGACACTGTCCCTCTACATGCCAACATCTTCCACCTGTCAGGCCTTTCCCTCAGCTCTGGACTCTTCCATCAGCTTCCCACCTGGAGAAGTCCCCCACATCTCAAACCGGGCTGACTCCCTGATACCTGCTTCCCCCTCAGTCTGCCACACCCCTGGCTGCTCAGGCCTCAGCCCCTGGAGTTAGTTTCCTGCCTCCTCTTTCCCTCACATACTGCGTCCAGTCCACCTACAAGTTGGCTCAGCGCTAATCGGACAAGAACTCCTGACTCTTGGCTCGGCGCCTGTGGCTCATTCGGCTAAGGCGCCAGCCATGTACACCCAAGGTGGCAGGTTCGAATCCCCAGCCCCGGCCCGCCAAACAACAATGATGGCTGCAACCAAAAAAATGGTCGGGAGTTGTGGCGGGCGCCTGTGGTCCCAGCTACTTGGGAGGCTGAGGCAGGAGACTCGCTTGAGCCCAGGAGTTGGAGGTTGCTATGAGCTGTGATGCCATGGCACTCTACCGAGGGGGATAGCTTGAGGCTCCGTCTCAAAAAAAAAGAAAAGAAAAGAAAAGCTGTATTTTGCTGATTTCAAGGTAGCTGTTTGGGTCTTTGTGACTGATTTGCTGGAGTCCCTTGTGGATTCTGGTTATCAGCCCTTGTCGGATGCACAGCTTGTGAATATTCTCTCCTGTTCCTTGTGCTGCCTGTTTTCTCTGTTGATTATTTCCTTAGCTGTGCAGAGCTTTTTAGTTTAATCAAATCTTATCTATCTATTTTCATTGTTGCTACAGTTACCACTGGGACTGTGTCATAATTCTCTGCCTAGGCCTGAACTGTGCCCCCCACCATCATCAGCCTTTCCTCCCCTCCGGGACGATATGGCACCAATGTCTCCCATCAGCTGTCTTCTACCTCTTGCCCTCTTAATATTTTTTATCACTTTGCTGATACTTCCTGAGTTTCAGGGTGTTTTTAAATGATTTTTAGAGAATTCCAATGAGGCATCATCTTGATATTGATATATGTTGATTGTCCTTTAAGGTGAGACTTCCCCTGTTCTTGGCATGATGCGTGAGATTCGTTTATAATTTTAATATTATGCAATGAGATTCTGAATCTTATCTAAATTTTCAATTTTTCGTGTTTCCCGTGACTGCCCACTGGCAGGGGATGGAGGATGCTGCCTCATCACTGCCTGGGGGCGGGGGGGGCTGAGAGTCTGAGTCTCCCTCTCCATCTCTGTTGCCCCCTGGGTGAGGAGGGAAAATGTCAGCACTCCTCTTCAGGTCTCTGTGACAGAGTCTGGCCAGTAGAGGGCCGGCACCTCATTGCTGCATCAGTGTGGTCTGCTAACACCATAGCGTGGACTCCGTGGCTTCTCGTGGGGACAGAAGCCCCAGTCCCCCTCTCAGCTCTCTCCTGCAGCACATATCAGGGAGAAGGTCCTTGTTCCTGCAAGGTCAGGTGAAGGTCCAGACACCCATCTCCATCTCCTACTTCCCGTAGTTTTTGTCTGGAGCAGGGTGGTCATCAGCCAGAGTTCTCTGCCTTGCTTGGCTGCTCCTTGCCTGTCCTTTGGGAAGAGACAGCAGGTTTTACAGTGGGACTTTTCTTTTTAACCCATTGGTGGTTCAAGGTTGTCCACTTTTCTAAGACCTGGTTTAGAATATATCACTGGAGCCGACTGCTGTGTCCTTGGGTCCCTAGTCCCCCCAGGACGTCCTCTTCACCACTCATGGTCTCTTATGTTTGTGGAATGGGTACTGTCTGGAGCATGGTAGCCATCACTGATGACAGGAGTAGGGAGAAGCATGTCTGATTCTCATCCCAGATGTGCAAATCTCTGTCCAACTTTTTAAAAGTTTTTATCATTTCTAATATACTGGAGAAAGTGCAAAATCATGTATTTCTTCTCTTCTCTACTTGTAAAATTAGGGGACAAATAATGTTCACTTGTGTTATTTGAGGGTGGTATGATTTTAGCTTGGAGATCCTATAAACATTGATAAAAGTGGGAAAAATCTCTGAGCTTTAGAATATATCACTGGATATATTCTAAATATAAATAAAAAATGTATTTATTACACTTTTGCTATATGCCTTGGCTTAAAAGTTTATTCACATTGTGCCTTTTACTTAATAAATTAATCAAGAAGTTACCAGTAGTGCTGTTAATTTCTTAACCTTATTATAAGGGAAGGATAGGAAAACACAAATGAGTTTCTTTCTTCAAGGAACATAAATTCTAAGTAAAAGAACTCGGGAACAGTGTTGTAAGGTAATTATAGAGTGGGAGCCTTTTCAGGGGAATGAGCATATACTTTGGAGCCAATATATTAATAATTTGAGCTTGAATTCTGAATAAAATATATATTAGATGAGTGGATTATAGCAAGGAAACTGGCATCTGTGTTGCTCTTTTATTATTTATAAAATGAAGTTCTCAAAAATGTAATATTTATAAAATACTTAGCAGCACATGTAGCACAGAGGCTTTTGGTGAATGGCATCCATCATCACTGGCTATCCGCACTGAGGGTCAAGGGCAAGATTAGAGGACTTCTGTCTCCAAGAAGCCCAGGATCTCATTTAGAGAGTGAATGCTGATGTTGGCAACACTGCAGAGTCACAGCAAAGCCTGGTAAGACTTCATTATCGGTCTGATGGACTTGGCTGCAGGGTTCGCCACACTGCACCGTCCAAAAATACTAGCCCAGGCAGCTGACAAGGTGGGTGAGTAGGGCAGTGTGAATACAGGGGTAGTGATTATGCAAAGACAGGGAGGGAAGATTGTACTTCTGGGTCATTTGTTTAACCTGAAGCTATAAATCATTAAAATAAAGAGTTTGGAAAAATATGTAATTATAGACTGTGCGTGGGGGGAGAGAAAGGTGCTCATATGAAATTGGCAGACTCCAAGGTATACCAGGGATAGGAGTTGAGTTCGGGTCAGACTCCTGCCTGACCTGGGGACTAAGGTATATCCCGTCACACAGCTCAGATCAGTAAAACAAGGATGTCCATGAGGTGGTGAGAAGACCTCTTTTCTGGATCAGAATTGACTCTAAAATTGGTCAATGTGAAACCTGCAGGTTGAATAGATGTCAGGGAGTCCACAGGCATCGAGGAAAGAGCTCTGGTTGGAGACTCCTGCCCAGATCCTGCCTCTCCCCCGTACAGACGCCAAGACTCTGAGCCAGAGGCCTCACCTTGGTGAGCTGCAGGGCCTCTCTGTGAAGCCTGAGCCACAGCACCCACCTGCAACAGCTGTAGTATCAATCCACAAGCAGAGCACCCAAGACAGGGACACTGGGAGGTGTGCAGGAGAGTCTCATCCTTCCCTCCCTTGGAGCCAGAAGAGAGGGGTGCAGGGAGAGCCATTGTGAAGAAGGCAGGGCCGGGTGCAGGGGAATGGCTGCCGTCCCCAGGGGCCAGTGTGCAGGCAAATGGCCACTGTCTCCAGGGGGCACTCACCGAGTAGGCAGGGCTGTCTGGGCTCAGGCTCAGGCCTGTAAGCTCACTTCTCCCCAAGCTAAGGTCTCCCTGCATGTCTCTGTAGTAAGAAGAACCAGAAAAAGTCAAGGCTTAAAAATATTTCAGAGTCAGGTATGATTAAAAGCTGAATTTGTGATGTGACCAGTGGTGACATCTGTAGGAGGGCATGTAAGGGACAGCCAGTGCAGATGGATGGAGTGAGCACAGTCTCAGCTTGTGGGCTGTGAGTTTAGACAAGCTCAGAGCTCGGGGCAAGGTCAGGCCATGGCACATTAGGACCATCCCAAAGGACAGTGCTTGTGGGGAGAGGGTTTTAGTTTTACATGACTTTATTCTGTGTACCTAAATTTCTGTGGAGGCAGAATGAGGAGAGGGACACAGTCCCTGCACTAAGCTGGAGGGACTGGACGGAGGTCATGAGTCAGTAAAGCGTGCCTCAGCAGCTGGGTAGTCAGCCCTGTCTCCAGAGTTAGGGGCATTCTCGTGCCTTCAGATGGAGGGACAGTAGCCAGGACCTGAATAGGACCCACCCCCGCCAAGCTGGGGGCCTGATTAGCAAAGGCATAGAGAGCCTGCATTTCCATCAGAGGAGAGTGGGAAGAGGGCACAAGCCCTGGCTCAGGGCCCGTGGAATACGTACAGCAAGGCTTTATGCGGGCCACACAGATGGAATGTTAAGGGTGGATACGCGAAAAATAACCGATGATGAACTGAAAAAAACTGATACAGATCACCACAGTGCCGTAAGGCCTCTCTCCAAAACAGGGTAATGCATTATAATTCTTAACGGAGGAAACTGGCAGAATAGAAATCCACTTTTGCAATGTCCTTTTGAGTATATTTTCTGTGACTTTATAGGGTATTTACATAGGTATGAACAAATCAAATGTTATATAATAATCAATTTAGAAGGGAAAAATGGCAACCATAATGGATGGTGGAAGAAGGCCTTATTGAAAGTAGCAATATTTACCTTGTGGAAAAATCAATGACTGTTTTTTTCTTCCTGTAAATTTGGATCATGATGAACATTTTGCATGGGAGAAAGTCTAATCCTGTATGATGGCTGTTACTCTGTATCTTTGCAAAGAGTCTTTTGTCTTTTAACTACGAATTATGCAATTATCACATTGATTAGTTATTCTGATTTTATCAGACTTGAAGAGCTATATGAACTGGGCAGAAATAAGTGATGGACATATATCGATTTCAATAATCCTTGAAAGGGTTACGTGAGAATAACAGAGGCATATTTGGGTGATTTCCTGTTACCTGGTGTGGTCCTTCATACACCTGGCAGCTCTCACCCCCACAGACAGTTTGTGGGTTGGCTTTGCTTTCCTCAGGGAGATCCCAAAACATTCCTATATTCCTGATGTCAGTTGAGTCAAGGAAACCGCCATTAAGTACATTAAGCCTCTCATGGGCCCCTGGGGTAAGTGATTTTGGCTGCTCTCCACTTTCAGAGGCAATATAAATTATTAAGAACAGGGTTTTTGGTTTTTGTCTGTTTGTTCTGTTTTTTACAGGAACCAATATTTGAAAAAAAAAAATCAAGAACATTAAGAAAGAAAGAGATTAGGAAAAAGTATCCAATGTACACACCTTTATTATGAAACTAATTTATACCTTTTATATGAAAGCTATAACCAAATAGCCTAAGAATGTGGGGAGGGGGGAGGGAGAAGGGAGGGGGGAATGGGTGGAGGGAGGGGGATTGGAGGGATCATTTTTGAGGTATATCTTACGGGGGTACAAGTGAAGCTCTCTAAGAGTAGAATCAGAATGTTTTAAAACTATAACTGAGAAAATGAAAAAAAAAAAAGAAAATTCCTAATCCATAGAAAAATTACATGAATAGTACAAAAGAACACATTTTGTATGTATAATATATATACAAATATAAAAAAAAAAGTAATAAGAAGGCTATATAATGAACTTTGAAACAAGGACAAATACACAGAGAAAAATATTTGGCTTTGTATATAAGAAAAGTATTTTTTTAGGGTATATGTGATAATTTAATACATTCATATAATTTGTAAAGATCACATCAGTATACTTGGAATATCCATCACCTTAAATATTTGTCTTTATGCTAGAACCATTCCAATTCTTCTCTTCTATTTATTTTGAAATATATAGTAGATTGTTGTAACTATAGTCACCCTAAAAAAAAAATAAATAAAGATGTAATTTTTAAAGGGTGATAATACTTCAGAATTTATTCATCAAAAGCTTTATTTGTTTTGTATGTTAGTTCAGAGAAAAATAATTAATACCAGAGTCACGAAAACAATTCTTGGTAATATATGTGAGTTTTGTGGCAAAGCGATATAAATTCAGATAGAAAATTTCGTAGAAGGCTAAAAGAAACAGAAGTAATAGGACTGAGGCCGAGGAGCCACAAGTCTCTCCTGCGGAAACCTTGTGCTACGATTAGCAGCAACGCCTGGTTCGTGAAAGCAAGGTTTTGACAGATCCACTGCTAATTGTTTCTGTGACTAAGTAGTCTGTTTTGACATATAGCACATGCCTGAGTCATTTGAATGAAGCTCATTCTGCTGACACCATTTGTACATTTATTTTTTTCTGTTATTTTGAGTTGCTGACAGGAAAAAAAAATAATAGCTACTAATAAATTCATCATGTTCCTTTTTGAGCCTTGAAAATATCCTAAGATCTTTCTATTTCATTTTTGCTTGAAAGTTTCAGCTCTTGATTGCAAAAATGGCCCTATTGACTACTTCTCCTTATGTATAAATACTTGTTGTTTTTATTTGACATTTCAGTTTTTCCAGTCTAGAGGTGAATTAGCTCTCTCTACCCTCTGAATCAGAGCTGACCTTGTGACTTGATTGAATGATAGAATGCAGGGAGGTCAGGGCTTAGCCTTAGAGGCCTGGTTCTCCAGGGGTCTTGCATACCACTGCTTTCAAGGAACTCTGTCCATTTATCTTGGAAATAATCTGGGCCAGCCAGCTGAAGGATTAAAAGCTATAATGAGCAGACCTGATTCATCCCAAATAAAGCCATCCCCGACCAGTCAGACTCTCCTGACTTACCACTTGAAGGCGTTAGCATCAGACAAGTGTGACCTAGACCTGCTAAACCTTCCTAAGACTCAGTCTCAGAAATCATAAATTTAAAGCTCTAAGACTTAGAAATTTGGTTACACAGAAATAGCTAAATGATAAAAAACCTTAAATGAACTGCTAACTTACATGGTATTAAATTACACATTTTTATTAAATATCTATTAAAATCCACCAAGAAACTAGAGCTCTGCAAAGTACCCTGCGAGGAAATAAAAATTACATGAGAGTAAGACTTTGACCCCAATTAATCTATCTGTTTGAGGAGGACAATATTGAATGCCCTAAGAAGGACTTTGTCTGTTCCTGCACACTTTCCTGAGCCGTAACAATTCCCTCACTGTTAATCTGGGAACACGACCAAGATTTTCTGCCTTACAAGAAGCTTTAGAAATATGCACATCAGTGCAATCTCTTCATGGAAGGCAACTGTGAAAACAGTTTATACTCTTGTATTAAGACTCAATTAAAATAATTGAATTAACTAAGAGATGAATATAACTGAGGTTTGTTTAAAAGGTCCAGATCAAAAGTTAACGTCTATTAAAATTACTTTACACGAAAATATGGAAAAATAAAATTATTCATAGTTTATTACATTATTCAAATTCTTATCTTTTTTATGTTACCATTGTTGGCATGTTAAGTTTTATGTCATTATTTTGGCTTATTAAGAACTCTGAGCATGAAAAGGAAGCCACAACAATAAATTAGACTAACCCCCAAGAAATTACTTTCACCCAACCATATTTACCCAATAAACACTTGGTGCCCATCCTGTTACATGCAGAGACCCACAGAACCAGACCTTGGATCATTCTACATTGTCCTTGGTGTAACTGAAGAGTTTCCAACCACCCTAAAGGCAAAAGAAGACTTAGTCTTACCAATGGTCTAAGCTGCCTTACTAGCAAACTGTCTTTGGGGGCTGAAGTAACTCCTTCTTGGATGTTAATACACCATGGTGACTTCCAATTAACTGGAACATCTCTCAGGTTTCTAATCTACCTATTGTTCTCTGTGTAAGAACACATACTTTTGGTAACCCCCCCCTTTAAGTCAATTATCATAAAAGTGTGCTCACCTTAAACCCTGCCCTTAAGCAAATTCCTACACATTTCCCTACATAAGCTCAGGGAACAGGGCCACTAGCTTGGAGATAATGTGGCTTTGTGGCCGCCAAGCACGCCCTATACCAACAAACTGGCTTTGTCTGACTCCTGTGGTTTCTCTGCTCTGTCTGCATTTGGGAGTCACTCTGAATATATAGCCTCTTCCCAAATCACTGTTTGGTCTTGTTAGAAATTTCCCTCCCTGTGTTGTGTTATTAGTGAAAAGTAACCAGGAAAAGAGGACAGGGCATAAAAATGTTAACTGGGAGGTAGAAATATGTGCCTCTCCCTTAGAAGACTAGCAACTGAGCAACAACATAAGAAATAATCAATTTAGCACAGCTCCTCCTCTTCCTGCACACCCCTGAGCAAACCACAGAACTTCTGTAGGGGTCAAAGTGCAAACCAGATGTAACAATATGTAAAAGTTTCTTAATATTCCCTATTAGGAAAAAACTGATGATGTAGCTCTTCCAAATATTTCTATGGTATTGAGTATCCCCAATCCCAAAGTCCTATATACAACACAGTAGAGTTAAACCTAGTTAAGCATAAACATATTCCAAATAAGTATATTTTTTTAGCTCACTATTACATTTAAAGTTGAAAATCATGTATACATCCCCCTCACCCACACACATATTAATACATAACCAGCCAGGCACAGGTGCTGGCTCCAAGGGCTAAGGATTAATCAGACAAGTAAGTTGTGTTAGTCTTACGTATGTGCTTGTTTTAACAGTGCAAATGATTATCCCCCTGAATTTTATATAGATTGAGTTAGTCTGGATCACTCCTTTTTACAGTTTTATTATATTACCAAAGATTATATTATCAATGTAGTTACTGTTACATTTTAAGAAAATGCTGATATATTTGTGTAATGGATGAAGGGGATAAGAAGGAAACATGGCCAGGAAAACACAAATGCAAATAATTTTGAAATGATCTGGGGAAAGGCTTGCACTTTTTGAGGACTTAAGTATTTCTGTTTCTTGCACAGGGTTGATTATGTGGGTATTTAAATACATACAGAACTTTTTGTCTCCCAATTACACAGAATCCCTTCTGCTTAGTTTCATTTGTCTTAGAGTTGGATGAAATTGCACAGAAATTTATTATGAGGTTCAAATTAAGTGAAGAATAGATAAGTGAGTCAATGCTTGGCTGTACAGAGGACATCATTATCTAGCTATGTATTGGAGTGTTATTTGTCACTCCAAAAAGTATGCTTCATCAGGGCTTTGTAAAGAATTTACTTTTACTGGGAAGGTTTTATTACTTGGTTTCTGTGAAAACAGTAGTTAATATGAGATAGTCACTCAACAAATTTCAAGTCTAATCACCCTATAATTTTAGAGGTAAAAATATCTAACCCTTGAAAAGGAGCTGTGGATTATTCTACCAAGAGCAAAGAAGTTGGCCGTACAGCAGGTGTTCCATAATGAAATACACTTCTGTGATTTTCAAAGATTGACTCATTCATAACTTTCCATAATAACTAGGACTGTGAAGCAGAGTTATCATATAGTTGTGAATGAATTCTGAACTCTTTTCTAAAATGAAAAGTTTCTGCACATCATGTGATTTCTTCATGCAAAGGCATTTAATACTATATGTGTTTCTTAGAGAACTTTTCATAAACATCATCCATATTCCACCATCTTGTGGTCTTAATAAGAGTCTTTGTAATGCAGAGGGTGAGGGGAATTGACAGCTTTTGTGCATTTTATTGCTTTTTCATAATGTTTTCTACATTCATCCGAATATAAGCTTTCAGATTTAAAATATAAAAGTTCCTCTTACTATGAAAATCAGCACATTAAACAGGCCAAGAAGAAAAGCCTTAGAGGTAAACAAAAACCCTGCAAGATGCTATTCTTTTAAATACAATGAGAAATGAGATTTAAACGTGACCTTAAGGTAGGAGTCAGGAATCAAGAAGTGCAGAAAAACCCCTTGAAAATGGCCATCAAATTGCACAACAGATTGTGAAAAGTGAAAGAAGTCACTGAAAAATTTAATTTAAAAAATCTGTTATTAAAACCTACCATTCCTGTAGGATGAAACTTTATAATAAAAACTATCTTAAAGGCTCTGTGTTTATTAGTAGTGCAGGTACTCCTGGCAGCTGGTTCCGCACAGAAACACGTTAATTTCTTGTAGGACTCTGCGGTCTTCTAGGACATCTGATTATTTGGATCATAAACTCTGGCTCATTCACATCCAGGACTTGGTGGCAGAAGGAAGCAGTGTGACATGAAGAAAATAGTTAAAACCCCAAGTTCCCTTCTCATTCCATCAGAAAAGACTCAGCAAAGGACTACATTGACATGAAGAGGCTGGAAAAGTAGTTTTCCTGTGCATCCTCCAGGAAGAAGAGGAGAAATTTAGCTCTATTGCCATCTATGCCGCAGACAGCCACAAATTATTAATGATGCTATGGTAATAAAGGAAGTCTCTGGAAAAAAAAATGAATCTATCAAATGAGGCCAAAATAATCATGATCCCTGTATGGGTTCATCAGGGCTGCCATAACAACATACAACAGACTGGGTGGCTTAAACAAGTGTTGTTTTCTCCGCAACTGTGGAGAATGTGCTGGTTTGTCCTGAAGCCTCTCTCCGGGACTTTAGGTGGCTGCCCTCCTCCTGCTCCTTCACGAAATCATCTTTTGTTCACACATCCTGTCTCCAGTGGTAATTGGATTAGGATCCTTCTCTAATAGCCTTATTTTAAATTACCTTATTTCCAAATAGGGTTAAATCCTGAGGTACTGGAGGTACTGGGTGTTGGGACATGAGCATGGCTTTGTGGGGGTGACACAAATCAACTCATTATATTTTGGTCTCTCCTTAAGTAATAGGAGTTTAAAGACTGTCAGTCATTTAGCTTGGTCATTAAAGAAGCCATTTACTAATAAGAGAAGTCACACACTGGTAGCCTTCCAATTTTATTAAACTTGCACGAGATTTATGAATACAGCATCAGTGTGAATTACAAGTTGAAGGAGTTCACAAAGATATATGAGGTAAAAAAATTATTTTTTCAAGTTACTAAGCCTAGATGTGTGTTTGAATGATGACATTTCTGAATCTCTTATTTCTGTTATGTAAAACGAAACAAGACACACCCACTGGAAGAAGCTCCTAAATTGTTTCATTTGTCAAAATTAAAGCCAGATAACATCTGTGCAAACTCTATGATGTGAACAGGTAACATATAGTCAGGCAAGACATTGTACAAAGTAAATAGTAATGGTTAACTCTCTAAAATTCTAAAACAAACCATGGAGATGAATTGTCATTTTTATTATTTAAATAGTTGAGAAAAACATATTCTTTTCACAAATATTTGCCTTATGGTCAATGTCTTCAAATATCCTTCTTTTCAATTAGCAAAGGAAAAAATGTTATTTTCCTTATTACTTTCATTATTTGTAGGGATTATTTGAAGAAAAAGAACATATAAAATTTTTGTACCTAAACTACTTCCCAAACTTTATTTTGTTTATTTATTTATTTGAGACAGAGCCTCTAGCTGTTGCCCTTGGTAGAGTGCTGTGGCATCACAGCTCACAGCAACCCCCAACTCCTGGGCTCAAGCGATTCTCTTGCCTCCACCTCCCAAGTAGATGGGACTTCAGGTGCCTGCCACAACGCCCGACTATTTTTTGGTTGCAGCTGTCATTGTTCTTTGGTGGGCCTAGGCTGGATTTGAACCCATCAGCTCAGGCGTATGTGGCTAGTGCCTTAGCAGCTTGAGCCACAGCTGATGAGCCAACATTTTTGTTATGTATCAGTAAAAAAAAAGGTTTTGTTTTTTTTTAATGTGGACATATGTGTACATTTGTGTTCATGTAGATTAATAGAGATCAAAGAGATATTATGTAGAATAAATGATAAAAAGTTTAAAGAGATAAGACAGAAAACAAAAGAAAGTTTATAAAAAATAGACTTAGTTACTATGAACAGAAAATTTTTCTTTTCACTAATATTAATATATTGTTAACACCATTTATTTTTATTTACTGAAAGAATTACTATGAGTACATAATAAAAGTGGATAATATTACTGAATTTGATTCCCCCTGAAAAAATTGGCTGAACACTTTACGATATAGACATTCAAAAGTCTAGTCTTCCTTTATTTTAGTTTTACACAGTTGTTAGTGCACATACAAATTTTAAAACGATACGTCAAAAAGTCTCTGTAGTTATGACACACACATTGCTGTTTAATAAACCATCATGGTAGTGGACACAAATCCGTATTTCAATAATATGATATCAACATTTTAATCATTTATTATCAATCTCATCAAGTCATGTTGTTTTTTTTTTCGTAATAGTGCTCAAAAAGATTTCTTACCAGAAATTGAAGAGTTCTACCATTTTCTTACCGCTCATATTTTTTTTTTACTTTAGTGATATCACTGAGCTACAATTTCTATGGGAAATTTTTTTCCCAGACCGCTGTTCATTGTGGAAAGAATAGTTCAGTTAAAACTGTATCATAATAAGAAAACAGAAACTGTTTTTTGCGGTACTACATTGAAAATAAATGAGAAGTGACATCATCTCGTGGTGATTTGAGGAAACCCTGAGTGTCCCTCTGGACGTGTTGAATATCCCAACAGCCCTTCCTCTGACACATGGGACTACATCAGTTCTTACAGTTTATCTTCGTAAGAACATTCCCTTCCTAAGTTTTAAAGGAAAATAATTATTTAAAATAAATAATTACAGGAGCCACAGTTTTCTTCCTACACCACAATGAAAAATATTGTGTACAGCCTCATCATATTAACTAAAAAATAATTTTTACATTCTCTCAGATATCTCCTCCTGGTATTAATTTGGATCACAACTTGTGAAAAAGAAAGGGAAAATGTTACCTACTATTAAGTGTCAAGTATGCATAAAATAGAAAATAAATTCAAGGAGTCTGTTTTTATATGCATCATAAAAGGACATGACTACTTAGACACTGGATTTATAATGTTATTGGAAAAATGGCAAACCTTGTCAGTAAAACCGTTAACATTTTCTGAAGGATTCTGGAATTAAATAAAAAGTACTAAACAGGCAATTTTATTTTAAAGTTGGGTGCTTGCCTAGGGAGAGGAAAGAAATAGAGGGGAAGTATATGCATATTAGAAGTTCTCAATTGCATGAAAACTTTTGATCTCTCGCTTTAAAAAAAATCAGAATTTAAGATTACATTATGTATGAAGACCTAGAATTTAAGTGTTCACTCATTTGCCTGAATTTCATATATCTGCAGTCATGAATTTCTGAATGATATAGGTTTTCCATATCATATTTGTATAAAATCCCCACCAGGAAATTTTACGTTTTTCTGAAGAGAAAAATAGCTAGAAATGTCTTGCTAAAAAAGCTAACTCTCTCTATATATCTCCATAGATTATTGTTAGGTTTGTTTAAATGAATGGAACTTATATATATGAATATATATGCCCTTTATTCATTCATGAACATAATTAGTTTTTTGAGGAAATTAAAATTGTTTTAGAAAATAATTATTTTTTTGCTCAAAGCAACTAAAGAAATGCATAGCTTTACTGTCCTACACAATGTTACAGTTTCCAAACTTTCCCACTAGTGAACTATGAATAAGATGCTAAAGCAATTCTTACTGAAGCGAATCATGAAAAGCTTAAAGAATAAAAAGAAAAATGGAATCATCAAGCTAGCAAGCTAGCACTCTATCAAGAATGGGAAAAAAAGTGTCCAATGTACTCAGTCTTACTATGAAAACAATTTATAGCTTTCTTATGAAAGCTATAACACAATTATAGCCCAAGAAGAAGGGGAAAGGGGAGAGGGAGGAGAGGGGAGGGGGGAGGATGAGTGGAGGGAGAGTAGTTGGTGGGACCACACCTACGGTGCATCTTACAAGGGCACGTGTGAAACTTACTAGGTGTAGAATATAAATGTCTTAACACAATAACTAAGAAAATGCAGTGAAGGCTATGTTAACCAGTTTGATGAAAGCATTTCAGATTGTGTGTAAAACTAGCACATTGCACCCCATGATTGCATTAATGTACACAGCTATGATTTAATAAAAAAAAAAAGAAAGAAAAATGAAGATATATCTTCTTTTTACTGAAATGTTAAAAAACTTAACTTTTGAAATTACTAAAATTTATTGCACCATCATGAGAAATGGAGGAAAAGCTATTGAGCATCCAATATGTATATAGGATATCCCACCATGTTTTATAGACACAACTCATTTAATTCTTCCCACAACTATATGATAAAAACAGTATTATTCCTATTTCATCAGAAGCAATGTTCAGAAAAATCAAGTCATTATGTCAATATGAGCAAGCTTGCCATTTAGAAATGCCTTACCACAAAACTCTTGGTCATTGAAGTGGTATAACAAGACTGGATTATATATGGTCCTTGTGCAAAAAAATTAAGCTGATATTCTCAACAAATATGTCAAGGCTTCTCAACTTCACAGGTACTGACATTTCAAGTCTGGCAATTCTTTCCTGGAATCTTCGGTCTTCTGCATTGTGAAAGGTTTAGTGCAATTCATGGCTTGTTTTCACCGGATGTCAGTAGTGCGTCCTGTCCAACCCAATTCTAACAAACAAAAATGTCTCCTGGCATTGCAAAATGTGCTTCCTAGTTGCCTTAGGCTAAGACCCTCCACGCAATGAAAGCATAAGGGCTTTATTCTCCCCATAGTCTACTCATCTTTCTCCCCTGTTGGTACGTGAGTGCACACACATCAATGCACATATATACAAACACAGACTCCAAAAAGAATTAACATCAGAGACTGATACTACAATGGTTTACAACATGATAAAAGAAAATGAAAAATAGTATTCGAATCCAATTACATAATGAAACAATAAGCACGATACAATTTGCTCTTGAGGGAGTGAAATCCCATCAGAAGAGAAAATACAATGAAATTCAGTTAAGAATATGATCTCTTATACATCACTGCCACACTTTAGCTTTCAAAGCTGAACATGTACGGTATTTATTTAGTTATTTATTTATTTTTAGAGATAGAGTCCCACTTTGTCACCCTCGGTCGAGTGCTGTAGTGTCACAGCTCACAGCAACCTCCAACTCCTGGGCTTAGGCGATTCTCTTGCCTCAGCCTCCCCAGTAGCTGGGACTACAGGCGCCCGCCACAATGTCCAGCTATTTTCTGTTGCAGTTTGGCCAGGGTCAGGTTTGAACCCTCCAGCTTGGTTTATGGGCCCGTCGCCCCTACTCAGTGAGCCACAGGTGCCACCCCATGTCCACTATTTATGAGGAAAGGAAATACAACACTGGATAGTAAACAATGGGGCAGTGATGTGGAATCTCCATGGGCCACACTGGGGAAGCCTCAGAGAACTACATGTTAGTAACCTACAAAACAATTCCCCAAGATAAGTCCAACCAAAGCCATTTTGCATCTTAGTTTAAGGGTAAGTGAATAAACAACTGTTCTGCAATATTAGAAGTTTCCCAAATCATTTACTATTGATCTGATCAACTGGCTGATTTTGAACCCCACTGTGCACTGCTGCCTCCTCAGGAAAGATTCAAAACACCAGTTAATTCTCAGCAACAGGGACTATTTTCCTTGCCCCTTACTTAAGAAGGAAAATCTCTAATCTGAATCAATAGTGAAAAAAGAGTTACCACAGGCTCATAATGACATGACTACAGTAGCCTTTAAAACTTTTAGAAGGAAAAGTAAATGGGAGTCAGAGGTTTACTTTCTCTGTGGGCTTATCTCTGTTTCCCCCCCTGTGGCTTTAAAGTGATCAGGGACAGGGAAAGTTTTGAGGGAAGCGTTTACTTCCAACATCCTTAGGACAAGAAGACCAAGAGACTTTGAAGCTTGTTTTCTGTATGTTTGTTGCTATAAACTGGTAACAAATCACTAGCAAAACATTATCAGTTTTGCATCACAGTATTTCATTGACCTTCCTTCCCTCTGTAACTTTTCTTTGCTCTCATCAAACACATCTCAGACGGCCTGACATTCCCTGAGCTTTCAAAGAAATTTGAAGTTATCTCTCCTGTTGTCAAGGACCAAATCTTTTTACCAATGTTTTCTATCTCCCTTTTGTTTTCTCAGAAATGTTATCTTAACAATAAAAATTTCCTTTATAATTTTTCAATTTCTCACGATCAGCTGTATCCTTCTCATTTTTTGACATGCTGACTTTTCTCATCTTGTAAAGTTTTCCTTGACCATTGATTTCTCACCTACTACCCTCTTTCTGCCCTCTTCACATCCAGACTTTATGAAAAGCTTGGCTTCTTCTTCAATGTGTACATCTTAGCCCTTATTGCTTAACTTACTCCATTTGATTCTATTTCCACTCAAGCAAAACGATTCTTTCTGAGATCGCTGAATAGTATTTCCATCCTCATATAGTCTATGAATGTTTCAGTAACATACAAGACCACTGTTTTTCTCTAACACTCTACAGACCTTTTTTTCCTACCTTGTCTATGCAGAATCATTCACCTTCATTGAGATTATTAAATATTAGAATTTCCTCCTCCACTTTATAGACCATTCCTGGCAAGCTCATCCACGTATGTGGCCAAAATTCTCTACAAATGATTATGTCGGAACTTACATTATACTTAATCAACTTTAAGACAACCTTTTCATCGCACTTTGCCATTCCTGATAGGAGGATATAGCTTACTTAGAGTAGTACATAAAATAATCTAGCTTACCTGAAACTTTGTTTTCTTTCTCCACATTACATAAAAATATTCATATTAAAATTTATGATTCTTTTTCAGATTTACTAAAATAGTAATATCCAAGTTCAATTTCTTTGCTGAATTTCAGGCTCATATAACTAGTCATCATTTCCACTTATATAATCTTCAATGAAAAGATTATTGTTATTGTTGAAATGAATTAAGTTCTATAGAAAGAGTGAAGTCTAGAGTTACCCTACCTGGTGGCCCTGGTGAAGGCACTTGAACTCAACATGTCCAAAATTTACCATACAATCTCCATCTTCTCTCATTTTCATTCATGTCCCAACCTCCTCCCTCATAATGGTGTTCATCCAATGTTCAGTGTTTCTGTTGATGCCAACCTCACCCAGCCATTTACATAGACTGGAAACCTAAATGGGAAACTTTATCTTTTTATATCCTGAAATGAGACATCACACTGTCTTATTTTTTCACCTAAATATTTCCCTAATCATTCTAATTGTTCCTATTTCCATCAACATTCTCTCTAGCCCACCTGATCATCATCTCACCTGTTGCCTTCTAACAGCTGCGACCACATCACTGCTGGCTCCATTTCCATCTTTCCTCCATCCTGCCATCAGAGTGATAAAACAATGCTATCCATGTTTAAAATTCATTAGCATCTTCCTGTTGCTTGTACTCTCCTGGGGAGAATTTTCATTCTCTTGGTTTTAATTGATACTTTATGCAATGCCATTTTTCCTGCGTATAATAAACCCTGACTTTGAATTCTGTGATAGTAATGGTGACCAGCTGTATTGAGAATTTATAGTTTTGTTGCTAACTAGCAAATGTTGCTTTACTATTCCTATATTCTAAGGGTTACTTCACTTAGTCTAATATTTTCAGTAAATTATGACATGCATTAACTCCCAGTCACTCATATAGCAGAAAGAAAAATAGTCTCAAACAGGTTAATTTGATTCTCCCTATTAAATTGATATTGTAGCTTTTTATAACAGGATATGAGTAAATATTGTTATTAACAGAGGCATGACAAATTAAAAGAAGATTCTTATACTTTACACAGAGTCTATGTTCAATTGACAACTCTTCATAGGACACAAGTAGAGCTTTCAAAATATTTCATATACGTTTCTCCAATATACATAAACACCTTTAATAATTGACATAATGTTAAAAACACTGCCTGTATAACTAGCTGGGATATAACAAGGCAAAGAAACAAACTTAGAACAGATCAGTAATCTACGTGCATGTTTTGTCTTATGTCCAAAGAATAACTCCATAAAAATTTTTGAGGTTTTTCTTTAAAAAAAAAAAAAAAAAAACCTATCTTACATAAATCCAAATTATCGCAGGAATATGATAGAAGATTTTATACAAACAAACTACATCACTTCTTGAGCCTTTATTTTGGCCTATTATTATGTATCTGTGATTGCATTATTTTTTTTGTGACAATCTAATAATGAAATTCTCATGGTCTCTCATGTGCAAAATAATAGGGAGTACTTCTATGCTTCCAAGATGCTTTATGCTCATGGACAGCTTTAACAGGTAATTATTTTTAATGTGTATATTTTTAAAACACTGACATGACTCGAGTTGCTTTCTCCCCATGGTGGCAAGTTATATAACATTGCAGACTTCAAAACATGTAATCATTTATATTTTGAGTTTATAAAATAAGATATTCTGAGAGTCTAGGCAAGATGGCTGACCAGAGACAATGCTTACTGGACCGTCGTGGAGGGAAGGAAGAGGAAATACAGGACCTCCTGGGAACCTCATGAGGAAAATTGTGAAGGAGAGTAGGAAGAAGAAAGAGTAAAAAATAATATCATCAAGATATCAGAGAGGATCAAACACAGAGAGTCTTGGGGATCAGTGAAGTCTTGGGGGTGAATCCCATTCTCCTTCCAACATCCTTTGGTGATAAGTAGGATACCAAGTTACTTAGACACTTTTCTCCCCCATGAATCCAAACACTACAGCAACTGTGGAATTGTGGAGAGAACTTAATGTGACCCCAGAGCTTAGATATTCCATTTGGGGTTTTCCAAAGAGAGTGACTGAAGAATCCAGAGAGTTGGTTTCTTCTATTCAAACTTATCTCCCATCACTACTGTGACTGGGAGAGGATTTTGAGCCAAGAATTTGGAGATTGGATACCACTCCCTGGCAGATGTGTCCTCCAGACTGAGGTTTCCACAGATAGTAGGGCCCATGGCTCTCCCCTTGAAGACCTGCAGTGGAACCAGGGTGTCCAATCAGGGAATTCCCTACCTGCCAGCATTTCTCAGATTACATACCAGAGGATCAGACATGCAGGCCAGATCTTTTGTCCTTAGGACTCAAGAGAGTCATGAAGGGACACAGCAGGGAGATTTGACAGCTAGACTTGGTATATGGGGGTGCCCACATGGGTACAATGGATCGGAGAATGCTATGGGGATCTGGGATGTGGCAATCTGAGACAGTTATCATCTCCCCCTCTCTTTCGTGCTAAAATCCTATTTGTTTCAAGGATTTCAGCAATTACCTCAAACCACCATGCTTCTCTAACACCAGTACAATTCACAGTGCTGGGAAGAGGTGGAGACATCAGGATAAAAGCAACCCAAGGGGACACTGATTTTTAGGAGAGAAACAAAAGTTACAGGCAGCTTGGTCTGTGAAAGGTCTCCTCTTTAAATGTGGATCTCTGGACAGACTGGAAGGATACTCAGAATCTACAAGAGAACAGGAGCAGCAGAACTCTGGGGCCTGCCAATCCCATGTTTCTGCAACTAATGCCATCCTGATCCCACTGGTCAATGCAGTGAAGGCTGCTGAGGACTCAGCCTTTTATCGGTATCCTTTGCATCTCCCCCACTATGTTGAGAATAGAGCAGACACTCCCTTCTGTCATCTTTGTGACTGGGGGCCAAGAACGTCTCCTCCTTGGTGTGGGAGCTGAACAGAGGAAGGTTCCTAGATTTCACAGACACCAGTGAGATACCTCAATTGGTCCTAGGTAAGGGGGGAGGACTGTGGCTGATGCCAAGCTCCAGCCTGCCTATGCAGATCCTGGGCCACTGAGACAAACCCGTGCCTGTCCAACTGGACATCAGCAGTCTGTGTGCTGGTGGAACAGCCACCTATAGGGAGGGCTCTGCCTCTCTACTCCCCAATGCCAGCTATAAAGCACTCAATGTGCCCAAGTTTGGAGCTCTTCTGTGCCTCTAGGGCCCCAACAAAGCCTGCAACTCCACACCTAAGATGATGGAGTTATGCCTGGACCCCAAGTACACTCCACCGAATCAGTCTGCACCACTGTTTCTGGGCTGGCAACTCTCACTCCGCCACCAATATCCAACATTTCATTCAAGATTCCTAAGCCCTGAGCCGCTGTCACTGCTGCACATGGTTCAAGAGAGTCTCCAGCAAAGGAGAAAAGGTACCCTGAATATTATTAACCCAGACCCCAGAAAAGAGGAGCTAGATGAGAAGAAACCAGCAAAAGAACACTGACAAAATGAAAAAAAAACAAAAAATTAGTTTGACATAGCCCAGTGAAACACAATGGAGCTAGAGCTCTGGTCTTGACCCACAAAATAATTGTCAAAATGACAGAAATAGAATTCAGAATATGGATAGAAAATAAGACCAATGGAATTTAAGAAGTTGAAAAACAACAAAAAGAACCCCCCCTCCAAAAAAAATTTTTCAGGAAATCAATAAAAAAATGAAAAAGCCATTAGCTAGAAAACATAAGAAAGGATATAATATAACTTAAAGAAATGAGTCCTTTAAGGAATTTTAAAAAACAACAGAAAGTTTTAACAACAGGCTACACCAAGAGAAGAAGGAGTCTCAGAACTTGAAGAAAAAGCTCTTGAGATAACCCAGTCATTCAAAGGGACAGAGGAATATACAAATGTCTGCAGTCATTGAGGGAGATGCGGAACTATGTGCAGTGAAGTGATGTTCAAATTATAGATATCCTTGGGGAAGGAGAAGAAAGTTAAAGGCATGGAAAACCTATGTGGGGAAATTATTGAGAAAAATTCCTCTGACATAGCCAGAAATTCAGACATACAGATACAAGACAGACATAAAAAAC
The DNA here is from genome assembly GCA_963574575.1 of Galagoides demidoff. NCBI lineage: Eukaryota > Metazoa > Chordata > Mammalia > Primates > Galagidae > Galagoides > Galagoides demidoff. Next base: position 42,586 of record CAUYQV010007603.1, read on the forward strand.
CAGGAAGATTCATAGCAAACAGGTCTTCTCTGAGACACAGTAATCAACCAAACCAAAGTAAAAATGAAGGAGAAAATTCTGCAAGCAGCAAGATGAAGGCATGAAGTAACCTACAAAGGAAAACCCATTGGCCTAACTGTAGATTTCTCAGTTAAAACCTCAGAAGCCTGAAGGGATTGGGACCCCGTCTTTAATCAACGTAGATAGAACAACTTCCAACCTAGAATTTTGTATCCTATAAAACTAAGTTTCACAGCAACAGAGAAATTAAATCTTTTCCAGATGAGTTAACCTTGAGGAAATTTGCCTTGATCAGACCTGCACTGCACAAAGTACTCAGAACATTATTATACATAAATCAGCTGCCCAATACCCACCAGTGTAACATCACTTAAAAAAACCCACAAAGCTCTGGGCAGCAGCTGTGGCTCAAAGGAGTAAGGTGCCAGTCCCATATGCTGGAGGAGGCAGGTTCAAACCCAGCCCTAGCCAAAAATTGCAACAATAAAAAAAAATACCACAAAGCTCAGTACTCTTATGAAACAATAGAATATGATGTAAAACAAAAATAAAGGGCTACCCATTAGGATGAACAGACTAACATCCTTCACATCTGTGCTATCATCGACATTGGCAGACTGAATGTTCCTCTCAAAAGACCAACCACTTGATCCTGCAATCCCTCTAGTAAGCCTTTGCCCATAGGACAAAAATACTAAAGATACTTGCACTCATATATTTGTAGCAGCACAATTCACAGTCACAAAGATGTGACAACAACCTAAGTGCCTAAGTACGTGAAAATAGCCTAAGTACAGGAATGGATTAATAAATTGTGGTATATGTATACAATTAAATATTATTCAGCCATTAAACAAGAGGAAAATCTAGCGTATTTCTCAAGAACTTGGATGGAATTGGAAATCACTTTCCTAAGTGAAGTATTGCAAGAATGGCAAAATGAAATAGGTTTTGATGTGCTGATAAGCTCTTGGTGGTTGCCCCTAGCCTCTCCTAGACTGTTGCTCACAATACTTCTTACCATTTCAAGCATACAAAGTGGAAAGCAGCATTTAATATGCTTATGTTTAGTTACCATGGCATATTTTGCAAATATGGCACTAAGGAATTATTTTTGGTTCTGAAAGGTTAATTTTACAATTATTTTAAACCTCATGAAATAATAGGTATTTTAAGAAAAACTTTTGCTGTCCCTTATTTAGCCAGTACAAATCATTTATCTGGACTCACTCTACCTGTTTTAGAGAGGCACCAAAGCATTTATTTGTTTATGGAGTATCAGTATGCCATTCAAATGTAAAATTCTGTAAGCTATAAGAAGCATATTTTAATTCAATTTCTGATTTCATTTGTTCACAGTCTACATTATCAGAGTCATTCCGGAAACTAAATTGCACGGTACATAATTACCTTCGACTCCTCTAAAGCATGAATTCATCATTCTTTAGGTACAAAATTATTTTATTTCTGCAATTTCAGTTTCTGAATCAATATAAAAGAAGATTTTACATTTTAGCATGAGACTTCTTGTGGAGGTGTAACATCAACCAGGCGACTGATAATCGAGGCCTGGCATCTGGAGTGTAGTCCAGGCCTGATATGCAGAATAGGAAGCAGAGACCACAGCCCTGACTGAGCTTCTCCTAAGTGTTCCAGAGCTTCCACTGACTCAGAACTTTCAGTAAAAACTTAGCTGAACTAGAAATCATCATGGAACACAGAAGGGATTGTTGGACTTTGATGTGATAGGACTTCATGTGATGTGGTATAGATGGAGGGGCCTCCTAGCACAGTGCCCAGCCAGACTCAGGGGTCATGTAATGAGACTCTGAAAGGGCTGTCCATATGGCCACCAATCAAGTGGGTGAGCTCTGTGTGGAAGTTCATCTTAGGACAGTGGTTCTCCAAACTAAGCATATCAGAATGAGCTGCAGGGCTGGGTTCTCTGGCAGGCTTCCCTGACCCAGGCTTAGGAATTTGAATCCATAAGTCTAGAGTAAGCTCAAGAACCTTTACTTTCATCATACTCCAAAGAAATTCTGGTAGAGTTATCTTATGAGAAGACAAAGTTTAAGAGGAAAATATGAGTTAAAAGAAATTACAGAGGCTACCTGAGACCTGGCAGGAAGAGCTGTAAAAAATGTACAATATAATCTTAATAAGATATTATTAATTGCACCCTGGAGGGTGCAAATAGGGAGATAGAATTTACCATTACCGTGTTCCCTGATTCTGTCTAAAATAACACAAATTCATACAATCCTCACATCATGACACCTCTAATTTTCAGAGGATATTTACAAATTGATAAATATTATTTAGAGTTTTAATTAAATTTTCTGTAACAACTAAATTAAGTGTGTGCATGACAGGCAGTCAGGAAAAATGGGAGTGATTTTAAGGTAAAAATCACACGGGTTCAAATTCCAGCTTCACCCTGTAGTGATTGCATTACTATTTACAGGGCATTTAACTCTTCACACCTCATATTCCTCAGAGGTAAAATAGGAAAAATGTACATCTTGAAAGTCATTAATGTGAGAATGGAATTGGTAGCATGTGCACACATTTCTAATGTTCTATGTGGAACGAACGTAGAAGAGTCCTCGTTGTTTTGCTGGATTGATAAATGAATAATGAAAAAAAAATTGGGTGAAACATTACTTCTAGGTATATCTGTGATGGTTTTTCTGGAGGAGATTAACCCTTGGATTAGTTGACTGAGGGAAAACAATTGCCACCACCACTGTAGGTGATAGGCCTCGTCTAGTGCTCTGAAGGCAAATTTGCTTCTCTTTGAGCTGGGAGGTCTATTCTCTGTCCTCCTTCTTGATCATCTTCACTCCCGGTTCTCATTCCTTTGAACTCAGATTGATTTATGACTTTGGTTTTCTTGGCTCTCCAGTTTCCAGAGAGCAGATGATCTATCATAATCATGTAAGCAAATTTTTTTAGTAAATATCCGTGTGTGCGTTGTGTACGCGAGCGTGCGTGTACCCTCTTGGTTCTATTTCTCTGGAGAACCTTGTAGATACTTAATGCAAAGTATTCAATATGTAATTTAAACAGCAGAGGTGACTAATCTGTCAGTTTTTAGAGCGAATATTTGGCTATAGAAAAAGATAAGTTCTTTATGTGTCTTAAGTATTAAATATCCTTCCTTAAGTACTTTTGTGAACTTCAGAAGTACAAGAATTCCCAGTGATGTTCTCGGTTATTGGGACTGTCTTCCTGATCCTTTAATTGGTCCTATTTAGAGGCATCATGTTCCATCTTGATCTCACTGGAAGCCAATCAGAACTTTCATTTTCTTTGTCATATTCCATTTATCTCCTATGTTGTACCATAAGAATTCAATTTCCTGTGGAGTTTTTATTGAGGTGGAGAACCATGCATAGTTAAATGATATCACAACTTCCAAAGGAAAAGATGAATAATGCAGACATAAAAGCATAGGAAAGGTGACTTTTCCAATCTGCAACCTGGATTTGAAGCCACAAAGATTCCCAAGCCTTCCTCAGAACTAGAAGAAATACTATAATACTTTTCTATTTGTAAATAATTTCACACACATGACTTAATCTTCATGAAAATAATTTAACAAAGGTCACACTATAACACTCACATTAAATACACAGAAAATTGAGGCTGAAAAAAGTTCCATTGATTTCCCAAAGTCACGTGGCTAAGTAGAAAGTGCGTCAGGGCCTAACGCAAAATCTTCTCAACATTATAGTGTGTCCTAATGGGGGAATCTGAAAATATATAAACAAACAAACAAAAAACCCCGTACACATCACCAGATGAGTTTTCTAGTATTAAACATGCACTTTTATATTTTTTGCATAATTTCATTCAAATAATCTTTCTGTGCGTTGTTCTCTTTTCATCAAAGACATTCTTATTTTATTACCAGTTTCTGACATAAGGGATTGGTTTTTCAGGAGATCACCATTGCTTCTTTAGTTGAGTCAAACAGTTCTGACAGCTGTCATAAATTAACAATGCTGCATACCCATTGCCTGAATCTGAAATTTCTCAGTACTAGTTGGTTTAATTCACATGGGGCAAAATATTCTGAATGTTCTATATGTATAAGATTTTTGATTGTGACAATGAGGAGTTGTTACATTCAATTATATCTGACTTAGTACAAAATAGTATTTGTTCTAAGTAAATTTTGAATCTTCTCCAATTAAAGAGTTCTATAAATAAAAATTGTCTAGAATTTAAATTCTCTTTTAAAAGCTCACAACTATATTTACTTTTCTATGGTATGTTAGAGTAGGTCATGACCACATGAATAATTGTATGTGTATTTTTGGGGTAAAGCGGGGAGGATCTTGTTTATTGTGTAGCAATCTCCTTATATAAATGATCTAGTTAACCAACTTAGCATTTGTAGCTAAAAATCCCTTGAAATATTTGCTAAATGATTCTAGGTGCATTTTTAGACTCAGGAGATTGTTAGAAATTCCAGGGAAGAACTCAACCCTGGGATCAAGATCACCGATCAGGCCGAAACTGAGGAAATGCAGTCCAAATGCAGCTCAGATCTGCAGGGAAGGGCCCACGTCCTTCTGTCCTCCCACACTACCCCCGTGGTCAGAGAGGAGGATGTGGATGTGTATGTGTGTTTTCTTCTTGACACTTCATTTGTGATAAAAATAATTGTCAAAACTGGAGACATTGATGGGACACATTATACTATAAGATAGCATTATTATGCCTTAAAATATTTTATATTTTAAACCTTTTTAAAGCTCAGAGACTGCTCTTCTGAAAGTTCTGCCTTCTGGGCCCATGTGGTAAGGCCTGTCTTGTCAGAGTAGCTGTCTCTCTCTTGTTCTTTTCCTTCTTTCTTTTTCTTCCTCTCTCCTTCTTTCCTTGCCACCCCCCCTCCCTCCTTCTCTTCTTTTGAGGATATGTGAATTCAAAAGTCTCAGATTCGTGGGGAGAGAAGGAAACATAGTTTGGGTTTCAGTCATACACTTTGCCTAATTGAATTTTTAAAGGAAATTAATAATTGGAAAACTAAATGCTAATCAAATGTCACTTTTCTCTCCTTTTGTCCATTAATTTTTGAATTTTGAGTTACTTCTGATCACAGATATAGGCACTCTCTGACCTCAAATGTAATGATATTAAAGTAGTACAATAACAAATCTCTAATCTTTAACATATAAATAGCTCTTAATCATGTCACTGAACCCATGTTTAATGATAATATTTACAAATAATGAGAACAAATAGATTTTTGGACTCAGCAAGTGTATTAATTTCCTGGGACTGCCATAACAAATTATGACAACCTTCCTGGCTTAAAAAACAAAAACACATGCTCTCACGTTATAGAGGCCAGAAGTCAAAAATCAAAGTGTCAGAGGCCTGCTTCTTTCTGGAGCCTCTGAGAAAGATTCTATTTGATGCCTCTGGGTTGGCTGCTGACAATCCTTGAGGTTTCCTGGCTTGTGAATGTATCTCTTCAATCTCTAATTATGTTTTATAAGAGAAAAAAAGGAGAGAGAGAGATTTGAGACACACAAACACAGAGTAGAAACCAACATGGGAAGCACCCACGGAGATTTATATATACACATACATGATGGATTCTCTGAGTTGACCGCCCAGAGGACTGTAACAAACGACAATAAATGGAGGTGGCCAATGTAAGGAATGAGGCCCACTGTAATGAGAAATACATGTGGCATGTGTCTGAGCCATGAAAATTAGGTCAACTTAAGGAAGTGGTCAATGTAGATGGTGCAAAACTATGGAAGTTTTACTGTGTGTCCTGCTCTCTTTCCATATATATATTTACACACACACACACAGGAAGACCATTGTTCCATATTCAAGGCCAATGCAGTAGAGGATAGTGAAAATCAGTGAAGAGTTTACCACTCTCCTGAAATATTTTTAGGTGTCAACATTTCCATATATATTGAATTGAATTAACTCCTCGTCAGAGAAGTGCATTACTTACATTTTCTCCTATTTCATTTTTTTCATGGACATTTTGAGCCATGTCTAACCTCAGTTTTTCCAAAATAAAAACCTAAAACAAATGCTTGTGGGCTGGTGGCTTAATTGGTACATTATCCCTGGGAGCAGGAAGAGGGATGGGAGCAAGCAAATGAGAAAGAGGGAAATCCAATAAACGGAAGCGTTATTGAGTTCACAGTCGGAGTTTGATCCCACACGGAGGAAGATCACACATGGAGGAGTCTGATGAGCTAAGCCTCAGGGCTGCCCATTGGGATGTAGATTTAATCAGTTCACACATACGTACGTACATATATCACAGCCCCATAGATGTCTACAACTTTGGTTTCACAAATGTATTTTAACTATAAATATTTGACAAAAGCTTAAATTTCTCTTCAGATGCTATTTTACCTATAGTGTAAATTCTCATATTCTGCATCTTGTCACCCCTGAAAATATCCAATTGTTCTAAAAATTTTAGTGTTTCAGAAGATGCACAGAAACTTCTAGTACGTATCTCAGGCTGGAGCTGTTCTTGGAGATCAAATCCTTTGACTGCTCTCTGTAAATGCTCCTATATGTACTAGATCTATAAATAAAAACACCGAGTCTATTTTTCCCTTATACCACTCACAAATCATAGTACAAATTGCCAACACACCATTTATGTCTTTATCTCTACCCACTGCTATAACCAGAATTGAACCTGAGAGAATACTCTAGATGTTTAATTGCCCATGTTATTTATCAAAATGCCTGACTACAAAAAGAAGCTCATTGTCGTGAGGGAAAAAAATGCTTCAGCTTTTCAGACTTCCACCGAGAGAAAATATCCAGAATTTATAAAATTCAAGCAACATAAATTAGCAATTTCTCCAGCACCGCTGGTCAACAATAATAAGCACTCAGGGGACTTCACGAGTGTCCTTAGAAAATAAATGTGAAGTTGGTGACTGCTGCACAAATTCTCATGTGACTTAAAAAATGTCATTTATTTTAAAATAGTATTAAGTTACTGGACACAAGGGAAAATGTATTTCAAACTAATTTAAAAAGCCTATTCAAATCTAGAGTAAATATACTACACTACAGAGCAATTGAAAAGATTTAACTCTTTTCTCTGAGGTAACAAAAATATTTTCTTAGAATATGTTGAATTAATTAAAGTAAAATTGAAATTCGCTTTAAGCTTTTCTGAAACAAACAAAGCAATGAAGAGGAAAGGAGCAGGAAAGGGAAAGAAGAATTAAGAGTTCAACTCAAACGCCATGCTAATTGTAAATGGCTTAATTTACTAACCTTGTGCTAATTGAATAAAGTAACAATTATAAGAAGTTGTTTTTCTATATAATCCAAGTGCTAAATGATTTTATTTGTATTGATCATGTCCAGGAAAAAAAAGATGCTAAAATCATTCTTTATTTTTATTATTTTCCATGTGTCTAGGAAAACTGAAAACTAATCAGAAGGTTAAGTAGAAGCATTTCAGCTTCAAGACTTATTTTAAAATTTACCAAAAATACTGTGACCGAGCAATTACAAGTAGTCTGTAGACTGACAATAGTCTCTAAATAATTTTACTGGGAGGTAATAGACCTTTGTGACCTACCTGGGATGGCTAATTTTAAGTGTTAAATTAACTAAGCTAAAGGATAATCCCCATAGCTGGTAAAACATTATTTCTTGGTGAGTATGGCAGAGTATTTTCAGAAGAGAATGGCACTCCAATGAGTGGGGAAGATCTGCCCTCACCAAGGTGGGGGGGAATCATCTAGTCCCTGAGGTGCCAGACAGAATGATAAGACAGAGGGATGAAGGATGAGTTTGCTCTTGAGTTGGGACATCTGTCTTCTCTTGCCCTTGGTCATCACAGAAACTTACCTTGGGCCATGGGACTGAGACGAAATTACACCAATAGCTTTGCTGGTGGTCCTGCTTGCAGATGTCACATCCCTGGGATCTCACAGTCTCCATGATTGTGCAAGCCAATTCCCATACTAAACCTCTTATGTCTGTATGTCCTTCCCTATATATTAGTTCTGTTTCTCTGCAGAACTCTAACTAAGGTACTATATGAAAGCAACGTTTAAATGGCTTATCCAAAACTCCCACAGGAGGAAAGAAAAAGATACTATATTGATCAAATTTTATATTTAAGAAAACCTAGTGTTGTTGCCTTGCCAAAAAATATTAATTGTAAATTTGAAATAAGATATGTTTGCTTCTTTGAAAATACCTTAATAAAGAACTTTTAAATAGACATATTTAATATATACTACTTAAAAATGCATATACTTTGCCTTAAAATTCACATAAAATTAACTAGAAAAGGATATTTAATGATGAAGGGAATTTTAAGTCATTCATGTATTATTGGTGTCATTTTCTAAATGTCTTTAGGGTAGTTAGGCAACTCCCAAGATCTACAGTTTACTGACTTGTCAATTAGAAAGACAACTTGTGATCCATTATTGAGCTTGAATTGAAATCTGTTCTGTTATAAAAAATATGAAATTATTCTGAGACCTGAGACTTGATACACCTTGCATGCCATGGGCTATGTTAGGAAAACATTCCGGTAGAGAAGAAACCACAAAGAGGGGTTGCAAATGATATATTAATATGCTGCATTAATCCTCATTCCATTCTGAATAGGTGGCTGCTAAAGCTTTGGGTCCTATATAGGGTCTAGCTGATATGTTATCTAATCCCATAGCTAAATGGTCTTCTCTCTGTGATCAGTAAACAGAGAAAATTGATCAGGAGACAAAGTCACAGATTGCGATGTGCAGCTGGTGACCAACAGGGCATTCGGTCTGAGAAGTAGCTTCACTGTGTCAGGTCAATAACTGTAATTTGAGTGAAATGGTAACAGTAAATCCACTATGTCAGCCAAGTTAAGAGCAGAGCTTTCTAGCAATTCTTAGGCAATGACAGTTCGATTGAGAGTATAGTTCAAAAACGGAACCTCACGTAATTATAAGACATAAGGATTCCTACTACGGAGCAATGTGTTATAAGTGTATGCACGTATATTGTTCTGGAGATGGAAAATCAATGATGTATGTCTGTGTATGTGTAAAAGTGCAGATCCACACAACTTCAGAATAAGGCTGTATCCAAAATGTGGGTATTTGTACTCTTTGGAAGTGATCACTTTGGTATATCAAGTGCATGGAGCATAGAACAGTTCAGAGAAAAAACATATTGCACATTTTTCAGAAACTAAAAAATATGACTATCAATTGTTCTGTTTGTTCCACAGGAAGCTCAGAGACTAACAGTGTGTGAAAGAACATGAGAAAATCTGGGCTGACCCACAGCTCTGGGGCAGATAACAGTGGCCAGCTGTACTTGGCCCCAGTGGATGCTGATGTTTCTTAGCCAGGATAGATACTCCTTCTGAATTCAGAACTGCGTACTCAGGAACCAAAGCAAACACTCCCAACATTATTAGATGTCTACAACAAAAATAATATTTTTAAATACACAACCATTTATAGCATTAGAGTAAGAAACCCATTTTACAGCAAGTCATGTACAACAATGATCTAAAATGTGTACACAGTGCGCTTTTCATAAATCTTATAACTTGCAAAGTAGTGGAGTGTGAAATTTGGAGTGGGCTTTTGAAACATCTGCTTACTAAATGGATGATGATTACAAAGTCAAGGGATGTCTTCCAAGATCAAGTGACCTGTGCATAAAACTTGGCATGTGTGAAGGTGAATAAAATTCACATTGGATGGACGGACGTAATAGAGCAGTGACAGGGAAGAGGAGGTGGAGGAGGCTGGTGTAAGAACTTCAATAAATGTATTCTCTTTTTATTTTTTGTCTCCTTCTGCTTCTGTGGTTCTGTGACCTAGATTGCATTTAAAAGTTCGAGAAGAGGGACTGACTTCTAAACATGACCGCATGATAACTCTAAATAATAAGTGTTTGAGTTCTTAAAGAAATGAGTTAGCTATTGCTTCCCCTCACCAGGTTAAACTGCCAGTAATAATTCTACCACTTTAGCATCTCATTGGCGGGAGACTTATAAACATGTACTTTTCCAACTCTACTCCATGTAACTGGGAATACGCCAAACAGGGAGACTCTGGCCCCATTCATATTGCTCTCAGCTCTATAATTCATTCTTTTTACTATTCCACTTCAGGGTGAGAGTCTGTGAAAAATTTTATTATGAATGGAAAGAAGAGAAACCAATTGCTGATGGACTGGGGGAACTAAATGAGCAATGTGAAAAGGAAAAGCAAACATTCCTTTGTTACTTTACAAAATGTTAAGAAACAGGACAATCATATTGTCTATTCATAAGCTTCCTTGAGGGTGAACTGAAGCCCTTTCCTCCCTCCCTCCCTTCCTCTCCTCTCTTCTCCTTTGCTCTCCTTTCCTTTCCTTTTTACTTGGTACTGTATTATTTTAAAAACAATCTTTAACCCTGATGATACAGTGACTAGAGAGTCTAGTTCTAAATGTAGTTATTTGACAATGTTAATAGAGCTACCATACCTGAAAAATATTTTTAAAAGGACTTTAGATTTAATGAAGGGAAGGAATTGCTGTTGGCTAAGTGAAGTACTCCTTTTCATTTTCTTTTCTGATCCCACCAACTACTTGTATAAAGGATTTATTGATGTTTGACTAGTGAATTTCCATTTCTTTGCTATCAGTCAGTAATTTTATTTGCATTTTTGATTTATTTTACAAATTATTAATTAATTTAAAAATATTAGTGGGTACACGTTTTCTTATTACATGGGTAAATTTTTAACCCTACAGAGATTTCCATTCCTCACCCTATTCCCTCTTCTCAGTTTCCAATGTACTTCACACCACATCATGACCATACACACCCCTTGGTTGGTTCCCACTTGTTAGTGAGAATGTGTGGTCTTCGTTTATTCATTCCTGAGATAGTGGTCTCCAGTTGCAACCAAGTTGGTGCAAGACATTATTTCTTTTATCTCTGTGGCTGAATAGTACTTTGTGTTGTGTGTGCACGCACACGTGTGGATATACCATTTTTCTTATTCACTCATCAATTGAAGAAGACTAATGAAGGACAGGTTGATTCCTATCTTTGCAATTGTGAACTGTTGTATGATAAACATTCTAGTTCAGGTGTCTTTTTGACATAATGATTTATTTTTGTAGATACCCAGTAGTGAGATTGCTGGATTTAATGGTAGACCTGCTTTTTAGGGCTCTGAGGTATCTCTGTACTGTTTTCCAGAAAGGTTGTATGAATTTGCAGTCCCATCATTCATTTAACCTCAAAGCAAAGCAAATGATATACAGTAGACCCTTCTATAAGTTGACCACTCAATAGACTATAACAAACACATGGAGGTGGTCAACATGAGGAACTGGGCCTACTGTACCAATACATATATGCACTTAACTTTGCAAAAATAAAGTTTATTACATTGTGGCTATTTACTCTTAATATTAATATAAAATACATGTCACAAAAAACATTTGCAGTAGTGTTCAAGTGAAAAAAATTACTATGAAGATAGCTGCTCTTATTTCTACTTATCTCTTAGAACTTATCTCTACTTATCTCATTTGACTTAATTACTTTTTCTGATGAGCATTGTGATAGACTTCAACCAGGCAGGTAAGGGCAAATTTCTGCCTCCATGCTGGCAAACCCTGGTTTTAAATGATTTCCTGCATAATGACACTCGTAGGCACCTGGTCAAATAAACAGGACAGAAGTCTTCTGCTAGGAGCAGAAACCCTTTTAATATTTAACTCACTTTGCACTAAATAAACCAGAAAATGTTTCTTATATTTAGGAAAATAACATTTTGAGAAAAAAAAGTGACCATTAAAATGAATAATGATGCTGAAAGTTTAAGTACATCTCAGTATATTTCACATGTGAAAGGTTAGGGTCCAGCTTATTAAGGGTTTGTTTTAGTTATTTCCACTGACATCAGTATGTAATAATTAAGAATGAGACAATTAAGGAGGAGTTTCTGACCTCAAGGAACCATCCACCTCGTTGTGAAGGAAATCGCAAAAAGACCATTTTAAAGCAAATGCCAATCACTAAGCAAAAGTCAATGTACGGGACACTGCGGAAGTGTTTAAAAGTGTAAGTACATTAACCCGGTTTGGAGAAGCACAAATCTCAAAGAGCCAACTGAGATAAATTACAGTGGAACTGAATAGTAAAGCGAGTCAAGGGAAAACCTAACAAACGGGCATGTAGAACACAGAACGTCAGAGGACAACCGGAGGCAACGTTAAGAAAAGCATGGAGCAGAGAATGAATAGGCTGCCTGGATACACTTAGGGAGTCAAAAGCCATTTGGGGTTGTTGAAGCCTAGAGGACAAGAAAACAAGTGACCAAAAAGTAGGAGAATCTTGATACGGGTGATATGGAGGGTTCTGTCAGGTGGATATTTATATCTAGATTTAGATGTGGATTCCGCTCTAGGTGAGGGGAAAGACTTAATGGATGGAAAACTTCTAAGTGAGTCACTCTGGTGGTCTTGGCCCAAATGGATGCAAGACAGGCAACCAGAAGGAGGGTCCTCCAGTGCAGACAAGATATGATGATGCCCTAACAGAAAACAAAGAGTAGAAGGGTTTAGACACACAGCACAGGGGAATATATGCCATGTGTAGGCAGGCCAGGGTACTCACACCTGTGATACCAGCACCCTGGGAGGCCAAGGCAGGTGGATTGCGTGAGCTCAGGAGTTCAAGACCAGCCTGAATTAAGAGAGAGGACCCAAATCTACTGAAAATAGAAAATTAGCTGAGCATAATGGTGGACATCTATAGCCCCAGCTACTTAGGAGGCTGAGGCAAGAGGATCATTTGAACCAGAGTTTGAGGTTGCTATGAGCTGCCCAGGCACTCTATCCAGGATGATTCAGTAAGACTGTGTCTCAAAAACAGAATTAAATAAATAAATGAATTAAATTAAATGAAAAAAATACATGCCATATACAATTTCTATAGGATTTCACGATTTCTGCCATTTAATGAGAAAGAAGGAGAGGCAACACAGTTGGGCTCAGTCTAACACCAAAGCTATAATCTCTTATGTTTCTGCTTAGCAATTTAAAAAAGATGTACAAAGTATAACACCATGAATTTAGCAGTAATTCTTACTTCTATGTATTCCTGGCATTACTTGGATTAAATGTGTGTTCTCTCTCAAATGTGCTACCTGTGTCACCCAGTCCCAGAAGCATGTTAAAACGGTATTAAAATTGAACATGGTTATATTCCTCCCAACATTGATTGGGCATGCAGACTAATGCTCTTTTTAAAATTTGACATTGTCTGACTATGAAGAGACAATGTTTTTTTCTTTATAACCTATTCATCATTTAAATAAAGGACCCTGGGAATTTCTGGATGTATAAAGCAAGCCCAGGATTGTCTTGATTAAATACTAATGAGTAATTTCTTTCCTGGAAGCTTATTCCACATAAATTTGAAACATAATTCTTTGTTCATCTTCTGATCCTTTAACTGAACACCTGAGATTGGTAATTTACATATGCATAACACACACATATAAAATGTATGTATATATAAAATGTATGTATATTTATAATTATATATATATATATATATACACACATACACATACATGAAATTTCTTACACTTCTGCCCACTGGGGAAAGCAAGGTCAGGGGGGCACTTCTGGTGAGGGCCTTACTGCTGCTGGGGGCTCTGCAGAGACCTCAGGCAGTGCAGGGCATCACGTGGCAAGGAAGGATGAGCATGCTAGCTCAGGTTTCCTCCTTTGCCCATAATGAAACCAGGTCACCCCCATGAACTGATCTTCATGACCCATTGCTTATTAAACACTTCACCCCTTGATACTTTCACATTGGAGAAGTTTCAATATCGGTTTCAGAAAGGACAAACTTTCAAACCATAGCACATAATGTTGAGCTAACATCTTCCACTGGACAATGTCGATACTTATTATTTTAAAAATATTGTTTATTATTCAATAGTTGATATTTCCCTTAGTTTGCTATCAGTGAATACAGGTTTCAAGAAACTATTTTATCTTAAAATCTTCCATGCCTAAAAAGAGAAAAAAAGTGCTTTTCATCTCCAAATACACAACTATTTCATATCACACATTATTCACCTTTATTTTTAATTGTGATTTGAATGAAAATGCTTCCTAATGTTATATAGGAGTAGCATGAATATGATGGTAACACTAATAGGTTTGGCAAGAATGGAATATAAGTAAATCTTGTTAAAGACATTTTTTAATACTCAGTGATTCAGAAGAAAAAATTAGGCTCATTGGGCATCTAAAATGATTTGGAAGTCAATGAAACAAATGTACACATCCACAAACAAATTAGCTAAACTGTTGTCTAGAAAGATAATTTTTATGTATAACATAGATAAGGGGAAATTAAAGTTTCAGTTCTAAAACAGAAAAATGCGTTTTATTAACATTATATTTAATAGGCATTATGAAATTCAGATTTCCAATTTTAGGTTGAGAACTATACTGCTTCAGCAAAGAACACTCTTTTGCAAAATGGATACAGATTTTATTTGGGGCAACCATGGTGAAATCTGTGTTAGAGATCTGGAGACGTGCTGACATTTATTACAGAGAATTTCTATCTGTCAGAGACACACAGTTCTTACAATAAACTTGGCCTCCTAAAGATGTAATAGTACAGTTAAAAGACAAACTTTCTACATTGGACTGGGCTTATTCTTTATCTTGCCTTAACCCCAATGCAAGTGCCAGTGTTTTTTGAAAGTGGTTGAAATCATTTGAGAACAATGCAGGGCATCTGGGATCTTGTAATATACATGTCCAAACTATGAATGAAACCAGTTCTGCCTGTCTAAATACCAAAAATAGTGCAAGAAAATTCTGCAATGAAGGGAACAGTAGGAAACAAAACTATGGAGAAAACCAGCGCGGGCAGGATGTAGAATGGGACAGTTGGGCTGGGGTAAGGTAGGGGAAGTTGAGAAATGAAACTCTGAAGAATCCCATGTTATCCTATTCACTTTTCATTTCTATTTAAGTAGAAATTATGTGCATACACAGAGTGCCAAAGAATGTATATACATTTTTTTTT
>CAUYQV010007611.1:0-36924 GCA_963574575.1 Galagoides demidoff
ATTGCTTGAGCTCAGGAGTTTGATGTTGCTATGAGCTACGACATAATGGCATTTTACCCAGGGCAACAGAATGAGACTCTTTATAAATAAATAAATAAATAATTTTTTTTTTTTTTTTTGGGCACACATCATTTTAAACCCTCCCTTGAGAACAGCCATCATGCTTTATTTTTTCCTAAGGCTCAAACCAGCATTCTTTCCTGATAAAAGACCACCAATCATGATGTGGTTTTAAATTAGTCTATGGGACATATGCAGAGAGGATTTTCATATCCTTGCTCCACCTTTTTGACATAGAGGGCACTCATTTATGAACATGGACCCCATAAGCAAAGGCAGTCTTTGTTTTAAAGTCCTAAAGAACTTGTCTGAATTTTGTCCATGCCCAAGGGCTTTATGGAAGGCAGAATTTATGAACAGTGAACTAAGATGTCTGGTGGAAGAAATTTTTAAGCAAAATATTGAAGGATTTGTATGGCTGTTTTTAACCATGTACAGGTACAAGAGTTAAGAAATGACATAAAGATGGGATTTTTAAAAGAGAAGGAGATGGAAAGACTGAATATTTTCAGCCTTGCCATGTAAAGTATGAAAAATCCTATTTGGGAAAATAAATCAAAAACTGCTAAGAATATTAGTATGGTTATGAGGTGTTAGTGAGACCCCTAAACCATTAAGACCAATGGAAGAATGATACCAAAGATTTGTTTCAAGGTCTTTGAAGGTGTCCCTTCCATCATAGATCCAGAGCTCTAGGTGGACAGAATGGTTTCAGGGCACGAGCCCAGGGTGCCATCCATGGGCTAGCTGCCCAGAACCACCTCAGAATTCTTTTCTCCACATTCTGGCACAGTGATCCTTGTCCCCTCACCCAGCCTTGGAATAAGCAAGCTCAAGTGCAGCTTTGAACCACTGCTCCAGAAGGTACAAGCCATAAACCTTGTCAGCATCCATGCAGTGCTAATGCTGCAGGCATGCAGAATATGAGCACTATAGGGCATGGCTTTCACTACCTAGATTTCAGAGGATGTCACAGACAGCCTGTTGCCTAGACAGAGACTTGTTACGGGGCATAGCCACCAGGGCTAGGGCAATGCATTGTAGAAAGATGGGGTTAGAGCCACCACATAGAGTTTCCACTCGGGCAGTGCCTAGTAAAACAGTGGAAGTGAGGCTACTCCCAAGACTCCAGAACTGCAGAGCCACCAACTTGCAGTGTCATCCTGCCAGAGCTGCAGGCATGAGATTCCAGCCCAGGAGAGCTACAGGAGTAGGGCTGCCTGAGGCTTTGGGGGCCCAGACTCCCAACCCAGTATGTCCAGGATGCAGGAGGTGGAGTTTAGGGAGGTTATTCTCCAGCCTCAAAACTTAAATGTTGTTTCCCTTTGGGGTTTTAGACTACTTGGGAACTGTGGCTCCTATTATCCTGCCTGTTTCTCTGTTTTGGAGAGGGAATGTCTGTCCTAAACCTATCCCACCATAATATTTTGGAAATAAATAACTTGGTTTCATAGACTCAGAGCTAGAGGGGAATTTGCCTCAGGCTGAATCATGCCTTGAATCTGGCCTACATCTGATTTAGGTCAGACTTTAGACGTAAGACTACTGAGTTAGTGCTAGGAGCTAAGATATGGGAGCTACTGTGATGAATGGGTGTATTTTGCTTGTGAAAAGGACATGAATTCGGGATTTGGGGCAGAATGCTCTGGATTGAACATATTCCCTAAACTTCATGTGTTGGGAACTTAACTTCCAACTCAACAGTGTTAGGAGGCTTCTTCGGAGGCAAGGCTATTAACGTTACTGTGTGGGAGGGGATTTTATAAAAATAGGTGCACACCCCTCTTGTTCTCTTGCCCTTCCACCTGCTGCCACTGGATGATGCAGCAGGAAGTCCCTTGTCAGCTTCTGGCCCCTTGACTTTGAACTTCTCAGCCTCCAGAACTGTAAAAACTAAATATCTGCTCATTATAAATTAGTCTGTGGGATTCTGTTATAACAACACAAAATGGACTAGAACAGCTCTGTGAAATGTAATTTTAAGAACCCGAATCATAGCTCATACTTAACATTTAATCTTAACTCAACATTTACATACTTGTTTTTCTCAACAAACTTAAGTATGCTGAACTCAGGTATGTATGGAAGGAAACTGGAAAGATTTGCCACCTAATTCTTAGCTTTAAAGGGGCAGGGTAAAAAAAAAATTAAACTGACAGTAAGTTTATGTGTAAGTGGCACGTCTGTCAATGATGAGACTGATGTGACTCAATTTTTAAGGATTTTATTATGAAAGCAGTTTTAATATTTCTAAAGATGATAGAAGTGACGCACTTTACAAATATTGTTCTTTGCTTCACATCATCTTCAACTTCAGAATCTGCAAAGCAGACAGGTTGGTGAGCAGATGGAATGTGATTACAATGTTAGTAGCCTACATGTCCTAAAGCAATTTTAGAATTACTGAGGTACAAAGAATTATGGAGGCTGGGATGTAACAAAAGTATTTTTCCCAATATGCTGATCATATAGGATTTTATCATCTATTCTAATTGCTAAGCCTTTGATGTCTGATAAAGAATGATATAAAAAGAAATAAAGGAAACTGACTAATAGCATTCCTTCAATATTTTAGATAACAGTTGTTCAGACTTGAGTATTAGTGCATTTGTACATTTTAATGTACACACATCATTCATTTTCAGAAGGTGAGAAAAATTTAACTAGGCAGATAAATAATACTGAAGAAAATTATTTTTAGTTGCCTGTTCAAAATTTCTCAGTAGTGGGCGGCACCTGTGGCTCAAAAGAGTAGGGCACTGGCCCCATATACCAGAGGTGGCAGGTTCAAATCCAGCCCTGGCCAAAATAAATAAATAAATAAATTTGTCAGTAGAACAATTGAAAACACCTGATATCTGAGTTGATCCATTGTATTTCCAAAAACTTTTTTTGAGAACCAACTAAACATCTCTGGCTAAGTTTGTCTTAGTTCAGAAAGCATACTGCATATTGTTAGGACCTTTATTTAGAAAGCCAAGTTGCTTGCACATCTTTCTTGCCTATGACAGCCCTTTTTTTTTTTTTTTTTTTGGTATTAAGGGGCTAGTGACAACTTAACACTTTTAATGAAAACATTGCCTTTTCTTAACTTTTAAGATGCCTTTGTCAAAATAAGATTTTTTTGAAAATAAAATGTATTTCATATTTTCAGCAGAATTTTTAAATTTAACTACATGCATGCTTTATATATATATATTTGGTAAGTGACAAAAAATCCATTTTAAACTCATCCTGCCTTGTGGCATAATATGATATGTTATAATAGAAACCCCACGATAAGTCAGCATATTTTTGTATAAGTTCCTTGTTTATGTTATTTTCCAGCAATCATCTGATCACGATATTGAGATGATATCTACCTTAGTATTCTGTTCCTGCATTCTACCACTACATTTGCTCTTTTTTGCGGGGGGAGGACTAATTTATTGAGGTATAATTTACATATTATAAAAGTCACCTGTTTAACTATATGATTTCCATGGGGTTTTTTTGTAACTTTACAGAGTTGAGTAACTACTACCACAATCTATCACCCCATTTCCATCACCCAGAAAATATTTCATATAAATTCTTCCTTCCTCTCTGGTCCTATACTGCTTTGTACGTAACTCTGTTGAGGCACATATTATGCTATTTTATAAAGAAATGTGTTACCATTTTTGTGTGTGTTTATTTCCCCTGCTGAATTATGAGTCCCTGAAGGGATCTTATTCGTCGTGATACTGCCACTGCCTAGCACAAGAGGAATACCAGTTTCTAGGCATTTACTCCCTGCAGCAAGGGCTTGGCCTCCTGCTGCCTGCCTTACTCCACAGAGATTCCCGGGGATGATGTCTTGAATCAGGGAGGCCTTGAGGAGTCCCATAAGGTGCCACTTACCATGGCTTCCTTCACTTGTCTGGACCTTTGTTCTTCCCTGAGATGATAACATCTAGCTTTTAGGCTTGTGAGGTCAGGAAATTAAGTTATGATGATCACAGTAATGATTTGCAGATTCAAGGCAGAGTTTGGTGCCTTATGTATGCCCCCTTCCCTAGCCAAGCGTGGTGGCACATACCTGGAGTCCCGTCCCAGCTACTCAGTAGGCTGAAGAGGGAGGATCGTTTGAGCCCAGGAGTTTGAGGCTATAGCAAGCCATGAGACTCCACGGCACATTAGCCTGAACAACAGAATGAGATCCTGTCTCTAAAAATAAAATTTAAAAAAAAATTCTAATTGTAAAAATAAGTAACTCCTTCCCTTCTTTCATGGTCTGGCTAGAGGAATATGTACACATGGCGAGTGTGGAGGCAAGGGAAGTCAGTCTTCAGCTCTGTAACACCGAGTGCAGGACGCCTCTGAAAGTTAGGTTGGAGAACACGATAGAGACCCAAGTGACCACCAGGCCTGCTGCCCCTGCCAGCCCAACCTGATTGCAGGCTGAGAAACCAGAACGAGCATATTTTTGTTTAAGTTCCTTCTTCATGTTCTTTTCCACTGGGTTTGTTGCACAGTGAAACAGAAGGATAGAGTGCTTTGCATGACGCTGGTGGAGAAGTGGGGGCAGAGGTAGAGTTTCCCTCACCTGTAGAGACACTCACAGGTGTGTCAATGGGACTGATCACATTTGCTCCCCACAGAGGAAAGGATCAGGAGCTGCTTCTCCACCCTCCATCCATCCTGTCTTTATAGTGTAGTCGGTTTTGTTGTTTTGGAGCACGGTAAGGCTTGGGACATGTGCCCAATGGCACGGGGGAGAAGATTTTTGCAGCATTTGGCCTAAACTTATCAACATAGTTTTTCCATTTAGGGTCAGCTGTCATGGAGACACATGGGATCTCCTAATCTTTTCTTGTGTTTACGCCTGGTAGACACTATAGAGTCTACAGTTGTGGAAGACGAGAACTAGAATGGATCCAAAACATGGCTTTTTTCAAGAGTTATATTGTTGAAAGTGAGTGGGGGTTCCAGACACCCTACTGTCCATCCTGGGCCTTACTTTCCTGAGAGGCTTTGTGTGGCTTATATTTACTGATTTCGAGGAAGTCTAGAACTTTGCATATGAGGATATTGAGACCTAGAAAGGTGCTGTAGCTTACTCAAAATCACAGTAGAGTCTGTGGAAGAACAAGTACTCAGACCCAGATGTCCTGAGTTTTGTTCACTGGGGTATAGTAGTAAAATTAATCAGAAGCAAGGGTGAGGTAGCATCTAAGTATATTGGTTTCCTATGGCTTCCATAACAAAATGCTACAAGTTGAGTGACTTAAAAAGCACAATATTGTCTGACAGTCATGGAGGCTAGAAGGCCAAGATCAAGCGGGGTGGTTCCTCTTGAGGGCTGTGAGGGAGAATCTCTCCCATGCCTCTCTCCTAGCTTTGCAGGGTCTTCCTTCTGTGTGTGTTCACCTGTGTCTAAATTTTCCCCTTTAATAAGGACATCAGTCATGTTGGATTAGGGCCCACCGTAGTAACCTGCCATCTTGTTTCCAAAATTTGAATAGGGACAGCATTGAATCTTGAGATCCCTTTTGGTAGTGTAGACCTTTTAATCATATTAATTCTAATCCACTAAATAAAGCCTTTCATTTATTTGTATGTTTTTCAATTACCAGTGTTTCATAGTTTTCAGTGTACAGATCTATCATCCACTTGGTTAAATTTATTACCGAGTATTTTTAATGCTATTGTAAATGAGGTTGTTATCTTCATTTCTTGTCTGAATAGTTTGATGTTAGTGTGTACAAACACAATTCATTTTTGTAACCTGAAACTTTACTGAGATTATCAATTTCAATAATTTGGGGAAAAAGTTTTTAGGATTTTCTATAAATAAGATCATGTCAACAACAAACAGAGACAATTTCACTTCCTCTTTTTTTGTTTTCCTTACCTAATTATTCTTGCTAGCACTTCCAGAACTGTGTTGAACAGAATTGGTAAGAGTGAGCATCCTTGTCTTGTTCTTGGTCATAAAGGAAAAGTGTTCCACCTTTCACCATTGGATATGATATTAGCTGTGGGCCATAGCAGTGCTGAATTTTAATGGGAAAAGTAGAATAATTTATTTGAAGGATAGAAATCTACTGGATTGATTCTAATCTATGGAAGATTGATAGTACTATATTTTTATGTCATTATCATATAGTGTTGTGTGTAGCCAGAAGTAATTTTTCATTACAAGGACCAGGCACAATGACCCAGAAGTTGCTCTGGGTCAGTGAATGAGTGAGCCTAGAACATTACACTAATTTTTTCTTTTTTTTTTTTTTTAGTAAAAAATGCTGTAATCCTAGCATTCTGGGAGGCCAAGGCGGGTGGATTGCTTGAGCTCAGGAGTTCAAGACCAGCCTGAGCAAGAGTGAGAACCTGTCTCTACAAAATAGCCGGGCATTTTGGCAGACACCTGTAGTCCCTGCTACAGGGAAGTGGGTGGAGGGGGCTGAGGCAAGAGGATCACTCAAGCCCAAGAGATTGGTGTGAACTATGATGCCATAGCACTCTACCCAGGGCAACAGAGTGAGACTCTGTCTTAAAAATAACAATAAAATAATAAAAATAAAATATAGAGCTAGAAACAACCCTAGATGTTTTTCCATAGGTGAATAAACAAACTAATAAAATAAATAAATTAATATGAATAAAATGAAAAGAGTATTCCACAGTTGGAGGAAACAAATAATTGATTCACATAACAGGATGGATGAATCTTAAATGTATTTTACCAAGTGAAAAAAAACATTCATATGCCTTACTGGAAAATGCAAAACTACAGGGATAAGAGACAGCTGCCAGGGATTGGCTGGGGAGAGGCATTGACTTAAAGAGCTACACGAGGGAAGTTTGGAGTTGATAGGACTTTTCCTATCATGTGGCGGATATGTGACTCTGTGCATTATCTAAATCCATAAAACTATCACAAGAAGTGCATTTTTCAAAACATGTATTTTTAAGCATTAGGATATGGGAAATGCAAGATGGCATTCAGACTATAACAAAGGAATATTTATTTCCACGTAATTATTGTGAGGAGAGTAAAGAAGGAGCTGACCCAATCACTTTGGAAAACAGTATTTTGACAGAAGAACTATATTTTGTGTAAGACAGAAGAACCGTACACAAACACTGTGCTCTAATAGATTGGTGTCTCACACAGGCATGGGCTAGCAACTCTGAAGCTAGTTTATAACCTTACTGTGGTTGAACTAATAAATATCTTGTAGATAATGAGAGACAGGTTTCTCAGTGTTGAAGAACTATGAATTAGCAAAGGGGGAAGGTTGGAATGAATCTTATTATGCTGGCCAAGTTTGGAGCTATCAGTATGAACTCAATGGGGAAGGTTGGGGGTATACACCAATAAATACAGGTGACTATACATGGATATACTTATATATACATCCATGTGTCACTTGACAGTGATGCATCCTAACAAATGTGTCAGTAGGAGATATTATCTTTGTGTAAACATAGAGTACTCTTACATGTACCTAGATGAGATAGCCTACAATGCACTGTGGGAGGGAAGTGGGTGGAATGCTTGAACTCAGAGGCTATCTTGTCTAACCTCTTGCTCCTAGACCGCAAACCTGTGCAGAGTGTTAATGTACTGAGTATGCAGGCAGTTGTAACACAATGGCAAGTATTTGTGTGTCAAGACATATCTAAATATAGAAAAAGTACAATAAAAATGTGGTATAAAATAAAAATGGTGCCACTTGTTTAGGGCACTTACCAGAAATGGAGTTTGCAGAATGAGAAGTTGCTGTGGGTCAGTGAGTGAGTGGTAAGTGAATGTGAAGTCCTAGGACGTTGCACTACTGTAGACTTTATGAACAATGAACAATTGGGCTACAAAAAATATTGAAAATTTATTTTTTCAATAATAAATTAACCGTAGTTTACTATAAATTTAAACTTTATAAATATTTTAATTTTCTAGCTTTTTTGGCTCTTTTGTAATACACAGCTTAAAACACAAACACTGTATAGCTGTATCCTTATTCTGTAAGCATTTCCCATTTTCATGTTTTTTTTTTTACTTTTTAAACTTTTAAAAATTTTTTTATTAGATCTTAGCTGTGTACATTGATATTGTCATGGGGGTACAGTGTGCTAATTTTATATACGATTTGAAATATTTTCATCAAACTGGTTAACATAGCTTAGCTTTCATGTCATTTTCTTAGTTATTGTGTTAACACATTTATATTCTTCATTTAGAAAGATTCACATGTCCCCTTAAAAGATGAACCATAGATGTGATCCCACCAATCACCCTCCCTCCACCCATCCTCCCCCTCCCTTCCCCTCCCTCTCCCTTTCTCCCGTATTCTTGGGCTATAATTGGCTTATAGCTTTTCTATGAAAGCTATAAATTAGTTTCATAGTAGGGCTGAGTACATTGGATACTTTTTCTTCCATTCTTGAGATACTTTTCTAAGAAAAATATTTTCCAGAAGAGAAATTTCTCTGAAGAAGATCGGCGCATGGCCTACAGATATATGAAAAAATGCTCACCATCCTTAATTATCAGAGAAATGCAAATCAAAACTACTTTGAGATATCACCTAACTCCAGTAAGATTAGCCCATATCACAAAATCACAAAGCCAGAGTTGCTGGTGTGGATGTGGAGAAAAGTGAACACTTTTACATTGCTAGTGGGAATGCAAACTAATATGTTCTTTTTGGAAAGTCATCTGGAACACACTTAGAGAGCTAAAAATAGACCTGCCATTCGATCCTACAATTCCATTATTAGGTATATACCCAGAAGATAAAAAATCACATTACAATAAATATGTTTGTATCAGAATGTTTATTGCAGCCCAATTCATAATTGCCAGATCATGGAAGAAGCCCAAGTGTCTATCAATCCACGAATGGATCAATAAACTGTGGTATATGTACACCATGGAATACTATGCAGCCCTAAAGAAAAGTGGAGACTTTACCTCCTTCATGTTTACATGGATGGAACTGGAAAATGTTCTATTTATTTACTTTTTAATGCCGGGGTGTGGCAAACTCCTTCCGTAAAGGGCCAGATTGTAAATGACCTAGGCTTTGCAAACTGCACGGTCTCAGTTGCAATTACTCAGCTCTGCTGTCGCCAGGCAAAAGCAGCCACAGGCAATACACGAATGAGTGGGCACATCTTAATTTGACCGTGAGCTGGAGCTTGCCAACCCCTGCTCTATACTGTAGCTTAGTGTTTGCATTTGTAGTTTGAGCCTAAGAGAAACATGCACCCCCAAAAGGCGGATAAAGAAAATCGCACAGAAGTAACAATGTACCTTTGTAAGAATGGCTCCCTTGTGTTCTTTTCTGCCACCCACTATCTAGTCCTCTGTTCCTCCCTTGGCAAGTTCATAAACTCTCATCATGTTATAATTTATGTGCAGATTGCATTTATTTACTCTCAGATTGTCATTTCTTATATAAACTCATAGTCTGATGGGCACATTTTTTTCTCTCCATAAGAGTTGTTTGAGGGAGGGAGTGCAGCATACTTCCTTGGCTAAAAATGAATAGGAAAGATACGTTTTCATTTAACAGCTTTTCACCTGGGCTAGGTAGAAAGAAGTCCACAGCTTGGCAGACATATGGTGGGCTTTCATTGTCAGTAAGAATGAAAGTTGTTAAGAGAGGGAGAGAGCCACGTGCCAGCTCCTCTTCCGATTCTGAGAGGTGCCTGCCATCACCAAGCAGAGTGATCTCTCTTGTTCAGGGATCCCATTTCCTCTGATAACTCAAGCAGGGGAATGTCAGGCTCTCTTCACACCATGTTGTCATCCAATGTCATAAACATACATCCTTCCTCCTTCACAAGGGGCTGTAATGGGATCCTAAGCAAGGCAGTTCTGGATTATAGCCGAGAATCAGCACCATTTATGGGCAAAGAAAGGGCCACTTATAGGTCAGCTAATGGTGACGGGACATACTTGAAAGTTTCCTCTCGGAGTTATTAGACCGCCTTAAAATTAATACTCAGCTTCTATGTAATTATCAGTATAATTCTTCAACAAAGAAAATATTGGACATTTGCACATAAGGGCGAGTTTATTGTTTAAAGGATGCCTATGATGAATTGTAAAATGCAAAAGATTTCTTGGTAAGCCCCTTCGAGTCCACCACAAATATTTTTTGAGCGCCTATTTTATGCTGAACACTAGGAATCCATTATATCAGAATGAGACGCTGCTGCTACCCTCCTGAGGCATAGTGCAGAACTCTGTGCTGTACCAACTACACAGAGTCAAATTTCCTTATATCGGGTGAGGTTAAAGGGAGACACATCTGTTTTTAAGTCTATTCTGAGTTTCTGCAACGTGCTCATTATTACCTGCCTAATTTATTCTGTTAATAGTCCTTCCATTTTCCAGCCCTGTTCCTTGATTCTCCCTTTTTCTTTCTGCTTCCTTGGACTCTAGAAGACCCTCCATAATTAAATAGTGGCTACCCCAGTCCAGACTTCTTTAGTTGTAAGTGACAGAACACAAGCTGGCTCAAGCCACAAAAGGAGGTGTTTAGTGGCTTATAAAACTGAACTGTCAAAGGGAGTAGGTCTTGCTTTGGGCTTATATGACCACATCAGAACCCAGCCTCTCTTGTTCCATTTCTTTTTTATGTTTTCTTCTGTTTTCACTTTTTCCATATGGTGACCCCAACAACTTCATTCCATATTATTTTTGTAACAGCCAATCATGCAGATGGAGATTTCTGTATTTAATTTTTTTAAATTTAAAGTCCAGATCGAATCAATCCCATGACTAGGGGAGGGGAATATTTTGGCCAGATCTAGGTCACAGATTGTTAAGGGCTGAGTTGTGTCCCCATCAACATTCACATCAACATTCCTATATTGAAGTCTTTCCCCTCAGTAGGCCAGAATGAGAGTGTCTTTGGAGATAGCATGTTTGAACAGGGAATTAAGGTTAAATAAATATGGTCACATGGGTGGGCTCTGATCCAACATGGTGGGTGTCCTTGGAAGAAGAAACCTGGGTCACAGACATACAGAGAAAAGACCAAGTGACCAAGTGCAGACCCTGGATGAAGACCACTATCTACAAGCCAAGGAGAGAGAACTCAGAAGAAATCGACCCTAGCAATGCCTGATCTTGGATTTCTCGTCTCCAAAACTGTGAGAAAATAAATTTCTATTGTATAAGCCACCCAGTCAGCGGGGCTTTGTTACGGCAGCCCTAGGAAACTAATACACAGGTTCAGCCCCAGAATTGGAGGTGGATTTATTTAGGTCCCCCTTGGATTAGCCTGTGAACAGAAGAGGAGGAGTTCCCTTCAGGAAACACAAGGGGCTGCTACCAAAACGAAGAATGATGTGTGCAGCTAGAGAAAAAAAATGGCAGACTGTTCACCACTGGGTTAGAGTTATAATAATTACCCAACATCCATTGAATGTTTGGGATTGAAAGTGCCTTATCTTTATACAACGACCCTGTGAGGTAGATACTATTAGTCTTCTCCTTTCATAGGGATGAAAACTGAGGCACACACAGGTTAAGAGACTTACCCACGGTCATGCAGCCAGTAAGTAGCAGGGCCAAGGTTTATATTGACATTTGTCTGGCTCTGAAACCTTACACTCTTTTGAGAGCCAGTGATGGCTAGCTTTGCACCCCATGGCTCTTTTATCCCCAACACCAAAGAAGCTCTGGCTTGATGCATGGGAAGGATGTGTGTTGCTCTGTTAATTAAGGACAATTCACAGTCTGCAGAATTCACAAGTTCATTTTCAGAGCTATTTCTGAGCTATTTCTGATCGAGGTAAGCCTTAGACTGACTTGAGTTAATTAGCATTGCAGAACATGAAGTAATTGCCATTGTTCCTGAAAATGAAAGGTGGGGTGATACCTAGTGACTTGTATTAATAATTACCCAGTCTTGATCCTAAGTCCAAATCCTCAGCAATGAAACAATTGATCTTCTTTTTCCTCTCTTGTGTGTTTACTAAGTTTTCAGCCGCATGATTAGCAAGTTAAACCCCATACCTGTTTGAATTGGTGGGCTAAAGTCTACAGCTCAATAATGAGACTGTCTTGAATTTTATACATAGGATTTCTAGGTTGAAGCATGTAAGGCTGGTATTCAAACATTTTGCTTGGGAAACAAATTCAGAAGATATCAGTCCCATACATGGTCATCATAGTTTTCCTAAGTGGGCCTGATATTTCTATGGAAACCACCTGGTGACCCTATTTGTAAATCCTGGTCATCTCTAGCAAGACTTGTTGGTTGCAAGAAAGTGCTATCCATGCAAGCTAGTTCAAAAACAAAATTCAGGGGTCCTTGTTATTGAGTGTTTTCATCTGAGTCTTTGCAGCTGTGAAACCATGTAGAGAGGCAAATGTTTTTAGAACATTTTTTCAATAATTACACAATTTTGAATACTGAACATTTAAATGATCCTTGCTTAGCGTTAGCAGGAAGCCTTTTCTACTGTTTCAGCTTCCTTTTGGCTCAGTCTCTCAAGAGACCCCTGGATTTTGAGTGCCCATCATCTGTCCTTGAATGGATTGTTGTATCGTATCACCAATGAGTCCTATCAAAGAGATTCGGCCTCTCACTGACTGTCAGGCCCCAGTGCATGTACAGTATCATCAGCTGCAAAATGTTTGATTGAAAATCTCACCCAAGATGCAGGATTCCATGAAGCTGATGAAAGTGTTTAAAGAACAGACAAAATCACAGATGACACACAAGAATCCAGCAGCATCAGAAGAGTCACTGCTGATATTCCGCAGGAAGCTGCAGGTTCAGCCACACTGGTTGTCGTGGTGACTGTTCTAATTATTCGATGCCTCTATCATACTGGTTACTCAATATTTTGAATATCACTCCAAGGAAAGTTAATAGCTGAACCAAAAAAAAAAGTCACAAGGAAAATGACTCAGTGAACACTTCAAAAGAGAAATATTTAAATATCAAAAGATTCAAGAGGGCCTTAGGATAAATTGGTAAAGCCCTTGAATATTTTTTTAAATGACCTTTTTATGATCATGCTGTGAAAGCGAAACCTGAAGTGAAGGATTTTGTCAAAAAAATTATACCCCCAAAATTCATGACTTAATTCATTTTCCGTTTTATATAAGAGTGCATATATAGTTGAAATGTTCACCTACATTTTGTTGTTTTGATAAGGTATGGTTTTTGTTTTTTAAGGTAACATTTCAGATCAAATCCCTTTTCTCCTCCATAATTTTCTATGAAAATTTGGGCTCAGTATTAAAAGTCACTTTAAATGTCTTCCACTAGGACTGAGTTTCTTCCCAGGGATGCAGTAAGAAAACTAGAGAGGAGAGTCCCTGCCTCCTCTTCTCACAGACTACACGGCCTTTGCCTTCTACGTCTTGTCATGGTGGCTTCATTTCCCCACTTCACTCTATGTCTGCGCTCTCTGCTCACTCATAGTGAACCTGCCAAGACATCCATCTTCTACCCAAATACCAGTTCACTCTTCCCCAGACATAGGTGAGTGGATCAGGAGTGGACCATGATCCAAGGCAGCTCTGCCATAGACTTTCCAAGGACTCACCTTGATTTAAAAAAATGAGGCTGGGCTGATCAGATTCACCCTCAAGAATCTCTAGGGAATATGGTCAGAGTTAGGTAGATATCTTGATGACATGAATGACCTGATAGTAAAAGGATACAGCATAGAGGGGCTCCCTGAGGTCATGATGTGTCAAGAGCAAGCTTCAGGAGCAGGATTGAGTAATTCTACAGGACTGAGATGTTAACCAGGCTTCAGAGTTCTCACCCAGGGCTCCTATCCTATGCCACATACGCTGGCTGGGCAACTATTTGCCCTCCCATGGTGACAATACCCTATGTTTTCTCAATTCACATAACCTGGGTAGAATTGGTCCTATCTTTAGATCTGGCTATCCTTAGATCTAAGACCCAATCCTAGACATTCAGGTCATTATGTCCACTTAGCCATAATCATTAGTTATGGAATGAGTGCATTGCCCAACTTGAGCCGCTAACAGTCAGATGAAGGACTTTTGTTTAAATTTGTTAGTGAAAGAGAACCCAAGAAGATGTGCACCTGAAATGAAGGGCAGTCATCTGTTGATAAACCTGGAGTTGCTTTATTTTGCTTGTTACAAAAAGAGCCATAACCAACACAATATGCTTATGAGATTATGATAATAATAATAATCTCTTCTTACTATTCTGAGATACTTTTTCATGATTCTCTCAACAACCCTGTGAGCAGACAGGGGGAGGATTATCATCTTGATGAAGATTGCTGCCAGATCTAGGGACGACAGTGATGTTTTCTCAAGCACTTAGAAAACACAGGCAGCAAAGGTTGCCTCCTGAAAGTTAAACTGTGAAGTCAATATATTATAGATTAAAGGAGTAATGCAAAGTCATCTTAAAGTGACAGGATGCCTCCCAGGCCTGCAAGACTTGCCTGCCATGCAGACAAAGGAATTAACATATTTAAAGAAAGATTGTGTTCATCATGATCCGCCATGGAAGCCTGGACTCCACAAAGTTGCAAAGGCAGCTTTTCCAGGAGAGAGGGAATCTCAGTCTTTGAAAATTCTTGTTCCAGGGGGGCAAGGCTAGAGGTAGAGAAATGCTTTCAGCTACAAGTCATATAAAAGCAGATTGAAAACAGTGGTCATTTAAAGGTGGCTTAAACTTTTTT
This sequence comes from Galagoides demidoff, assembly GCA_963574575.1. NCBI lineage: Eukaryota > Metazoa > Chordata > Mammalia > Primates > Galagidae > Galagoides > Galagoides demidoff. Next base: position 14,731 of record CAUYQV010007611.1, read on the forward strand.
GCCATTCTTCCCATTAACAGGCAGGGTCTCTTTCCTTTCCCCTTAAATCTGGGCTCACCCTCTGACTTTGAAAAACAGATGGAAGCAGAAGTGATGGTATATCATTTCTGAGGCTGGGCTGCAAAAGATTTGCTATGCCCACTTTTGCACGACTCTCTTTTGGAACCCAGCTGCCATGCTGTGAGAAACCTAAGCCATATAGAGAGGGTGAGCTCTCAGCTAGCAGTTGGCACCCATTGTGAGTCATGTGAGTGAACTATTTTGGGCATTCCAGCCTAGTTGAGCCTCCGGATGACTGCAGCCTGAGTTGACACCCAGTGGAACAGTATAACCACCTGGCTGAGCCCAGCCAACTCACAGAATTATGAGAGATAATAAATAGTTTAAACCACTAAGTTTGGGGGTGACTTTTAAGTAGTACAACAGATAACCCAAACAACAATGGCTTAAATAGCGATGGTATTTAATGCTCTTCTTTAGTGGGAAGTTTCAGGTTTGGTGCAGCAGATCAAATCGATTGTCCACACTCTTCCTTTCCTTCCATTCGACAATCTTTAACACATTGGCTTTTCATCCTTCTCAAGGTCTCATGTCCACATTTAAAACAGAAAGAAAGGGACAGGGGAAGTTCCAGTGAGGTTTTCTCTTCTTCTCTTGTTTTTATTCATTTCCTCATTAAGCCAAATGTCTTTCCATAAACCCCCATGGGATAACTTGCCATTACATATCATTGACCAGTTGTGAGCACTGCAAGGAAAGTGGGTTTATGTTTATCCAGTCTCTACAGACATGAAATTGACAATGGTCTTTTGGCAGAAACCAAAAATCTCTTCCATAAGATAAAGGGAGATATTATTGCCAACTGTGATAGTTATGATCCCATCTGAACCATCCTTTCCATAAGATGCCTGCTTTCAGCCATTTCAGTCTAGTGCTGCTAATATCAACAAATGCATCCATTTCTCTTTGTCCCACTTTTGTTCATCAGGAAATCACATTGTTATTTATTTCTCTAGGCTGGATATTCTTACCAGGAGAGAAAGTGCTGGTTGTGTGAACTTTCTGAACCAGTTTCCACAACAATAATTTCTTTTTGTAAATGAATAAATTGCCATTTGGTTAATACTCCAGTCTCAAGTTGTGGCCAATGTGAGTCTAACCTGAGAGATAATACTACTCTCAGTGTGCTGAGAAAGTCAAGTTTCAGTGTTTGTAAGGATCTGGATAAAATCACCTAATCTTCATATTGTCAGATGAATCCTTTTAGGAGACAACTTGCTGGTTCTTTCTTTTGGTGGAGACACAACTGATGGCTGAGAGCAAACACCTGGATTTTCTAGTGAGCTAAGAATAAGCAGAGCTAAGTTTGTCCTGCTCCTTGCCATCTGTATTACACAGAAATAGGTGACCTCGTGGAGATGTTTGACCTCTTGTCTCAGATTTTATTATTCTGTTCTGATTTTAAACAGTCTGCCTATTAACCTCAAAGGTCAGGGTAATGGTTAAGACTATTCACTTGGGCTTGTCTATCAGCCCAAGTATTGATTGTGTGAACTTGGGCAAAAGCTATCCCCTGCTTGAACCTCAGTTTCCTCATCATGGAAACCATATTCAGACTTGTACCTAGCAAGGATGCCATTAGCATTGATAGCTGTGATGTATGAAAAGAGCTTGGCACAGTATTTGGCTGAAGTTGGTAATGAGTAAGCGATAGCTATTTTTATATTTATAGGCCTTGTGTCTCAAGTGGAGGTCAGAAAACCTGGTGACCCGGAGTCAGGCTATCTTCATCCTTCAAGGCCCTATTCATACATTCTATAATTATTCAATGAATATCAATGGTGCACAAAACACTGCATTCAGCATTGAAGGGGATAAAGAAAAGAAATGTAAGACATGCTCCCCGTGCTCAGGGAGTTATAACCTGGTTGGAGAGGTAATATATAAAAACATGAAATGGTTAAGTAACCGCACACAACAACATCAAGGTGATGGAGTAGCTGGAGTGCAATGAAGGCTGCTTTGGTACCTTTTGTCCTTTCTTCTTGCAGTGGAAATAGCAGTGGACTTGGAGTCAGACAGCCCTCCCTGGCTGCTCCCCACCCCAGACTGGGTTAGAGACCACCCTCTACTCTTGGGCATCCCCCTTGTCAGTGCTCACTATCCTGAAATGTAATTGCCTGTTTACTGGTCAATCTTCTCTATTAAAATGGGATCAGTGGTGGGCAGGAACTCATTCAAGTCCTGTGCATTTATTTGGATGCCATTAGCATTGATATCATTCACCCATTAGGCTGTTCTAGGCAACAGGAATAAGACAGTCCTAGCCTACATCTGTGAGAACCTCACAGTTTAGTTGTGGAGAAAGGCAAAAAAGAAGGAAATCCACAGATGCATCCAGCGTCAGATGGTGCTATGTCCTGGGAAGAATCATAAAGCAGGATAAGGAACACTGTAGACATGGGGATGTGTCAACCATATTCCCTGTTCAGGAAAGGGCTTGCTGTCCTGTTGCAGGGAGTATGGTCAGCAGGTAGCCCTCACCTGTTATCCTCCTCAGGATCAGCCTCAGCTGCAGAGAGCCATCTGCTCAAGCTTGGGTTGGTTCCAGGACAACCTGAGTCCAGTGGCTAAGTGAGGTGTAGAGGCCTGGTCATTTCAGCCTGACTCGGGATGCTGATGGGCAACATTCACTGCAGATCCTCTTGCCAAGGGGGACGTGGCTTTGTAGGACCTGCCACAATGTATCTCCCCCTCTGCACAGTCCTGTATCCTGCCATTTTCTTTTACAAGGGCTGGTGCCTGGGGAACATCTTACACTCCACACCCCATCTCTGTGAGCCCAACATGTGAGAAGGCCATGGAGCATGACGGCAGGGAAAGGGATGCTTGCCCTCTTGGATAAGGTGGTCAGGGAAGGTGACATTTCCACAGAGACCAGAAGGTGAGGGAGCCAGCTGTGCAAATGTCTGGAGGAACCGAGCTCCAGGCAGAAGGCACAGCTGGACCCAAGGTGCTGAGACAGGAATGCACTTGGTGCATCTGAGCATCACCAGCGAGGCAGCCTAGCGATGGAGGTGGATGGACAGGCAGCCAGAGGTCCTGCAAGCAGGGACACTGCCAACTTGTATCCTTAGTACCAGCACATGTTAGGAACTCAGTGAATGTCTGCCAACCCTAACTGACTTCTCATTCCAGCTCCTTTCTTCTCTCTGTGTGTGATCTGGGACAGGTAGTTACGTCTTCATTCAGTGACTCGGTTTCCCCACCTGCGTTCAGCAGCAGAAGTGGGACTTGTGGGCTCTGCTGGAGAGCTCTTGCTGCCAAACCATTTCCTCTTCTTGTGATCTCCCGTTACCTTCCCTCTGGGGGATTTGGAGCACACCTGTTCCCACCCTGCCTCACAGCAGATGGCTCCCGCTAGAAAGGTGGATGCTCTTGGCAGCTTATCCTGGAGCCCCTGAGATGAGAAGCAGCTGCACCAGGGCGGTGGGTGGGGGAGGTGGCAGAGCTGGGAGGGAAAGTTTGATTCCTCTCCTCTGATAATAAATAAACCCGATTAAGGTGTCCCCACACCTGCGGGGCAGGGTGCTCCTTTGGTGGGCCTTATTGCTTTGATAAAAACTGCAATATCTGAAAATTGTCTCAGGCACCTAAGAACTCCCATTTTATGACTTGCACGTGCCTGGAATAAATTGCTTTTGCTGCCTTGTTATATATAATTCAGATCCTTATAGATGCTGGTGGGATGCATAACACTCTCCCCTAATGATTTATTCATTTGGGGAAAAGCAGAGTGCACCCACTCGGTTCTGCCCAGCCTGTCTGACAGCTCGCAAGGTTGTTGTTGCAGACATATGTTGGATTAGCCTCGACGGGGGGAGCCAGTCTGCGCTCTGTTAGCGTTCCTGGAAAGCAGTCCTTGCTGGGTAAGGGGCATGCCAGTACAAGGCTTTCTCTAAGGCAGCTGCTGGCTAAGCTAGGGGCTTTACAAGTGGGATTTGAAGCTTCCTCACCACCAGCTTGGGGGTGTAGGGTAGTAGGACCCCTACTTTATTGATGAGGAAATAAAGCTCGGAGAAGTTGTGACTTTCCCAAGGTCACCCAGACAAGTAGTGAGGACATTTTCATACCAGATGGGTCGGCCTCCGTGTGTCCATTCATACCTGAGCCAGCTGCTCCACACACGTGGGCTCACTTCCCTCATACCCTGATTTATTCACCGGTTTAATAGACAGGGGAATGAGGCTCAGAGAGATGAAGGGGCTGACCGTGTTTATCCCCTTAGAAGTTGGATGACTGGGATTTTTAATTGGGGTCGGACAAAATTTATTCATTCCTGCATTCATTCCTTCATTCCTTCAACTTCTCTGTGCTTTAATTTCCTCCACTGTCTTCTGGGGTTGATAGTAGTCCCTACCTCATAGGATTGTTGTGAGGAGTGAGAGTTTCAAAAATGAGTAGCGTGCATAGAGCAGAATCTGGCCCATTGAAAGCATGCCATAAACGTTAGTTACAATTATAATTATTTTACCGTTCACTGATTTATTCTTTCATTCCAAAATATTTTTAGGTGGCCTACTACGCGTCAGGAATTTTCCTAGGTGCTTTGCACACGTGAGCTCATTTTTATTGTCCCCAGTGCCCTGGACTCACAGTCAGGAAGGCAGCTCTGAGAGATGAAATACATTGATGATGATCCTCTGGGTAGGAGGGGAGTGAATTCCATTGTCCAGAGTAGGTCAGGATTCATTCATTCATTCCTTTGATGTATTTGCATTAAGAATGTATTTTGTGTGGTAGGGCACTGTACACATTCCGCTGACTACATGCATGAAGGAATATCCTGGTGGACAAGGCTGGTTTCTGTTCCCAGAACACTTATGATGTCTAGAGTGGGATATATGTAAGTGGACTGGAAATGATCATAGTTCATGAATACTAAGATGCACTTTTTTTCACATATTAAGCTCTCTGAAATTGGGCTGCATCTTGCAATTAATGGTGTTGTAAAATCCCTATAGGCTAGTAGTAGTCAGGACAAAGTTGGCCTTGATGAGAAGCAACAGTGTAGCTATCTTTTAAGAATTCCTATATCTTAAAGGTTTTTAAAGACACAGAGGATATTATCTTATAGGAAAACATGGGCACGGGCAACCATGATTAAAAAAAATTATTTAGAAGACCTAGACTTTGTATTGGAGACATTTTTTGAATATCTTAACTGAAGTCTTTTACTTCTCTTTTCTTTTTCCTAAAACATGTGCAGAGTGATAATAGATGATAAAAACTGATGCCTAAATACATCTAAAAGTGGAAATAAAAGTTATCTTTTTATAAAGTTATATCTTTTTAAATAAGTGGAAATAAATGTTCTAAGTGATAAGGAAGTCTTGTAACTCCTAGGTACATAGCTAAGAGAATTAAAAACATATGCTTACATAAAAAACGTACGTGGATGTTTATAACAACATACTTCTCCGTAGCAAAAAAATGTAGAAACAACCTGAGTATACATCACCTGATGAATAGATAAGCAAAATGTGGTCTAGTAATAGAGTAAATATTATGAAGTATAGACGCCCATCCATGCTACGATGTGAATGAAACTTGAAAACATTACGCTAAGTGAAAGTGGTGCCAATTATACTCCTGAAGTTACAATCCCTAAAGCCATCATTCTTAAGGTTGGAATCTGGAAAGATGAAAATCCCCAAGCCTAAATCCCTAACAAATCCTGAAAATGACGGTCCCTGTGCCTTGGCTGTGCACAGGGTAGCTGTACCGTAGTCGCTGCATCACACTTGGTGGAACTGCTACTTTGTGATCGCCTTTATTCGGAAATTGTGTTTCAAGGAGATGCCTGGGGGGGCCAAGTTCACAAGGGCTGGATTTGTGGATTGAATCTGTGGTGTGAACTTCGCTAGACTAAAAAAAAACTAGAAAGCTGGTATGGTAAAGCATTATTTTGGGTGTGTCCCTGAGGGTGTTTCCAGAGGAATGTGTGAGTTTGAGTGGTATAGGTGGGGAAGACCGGCCCTTGATGTTGGTGGGCACCCTTCAACTGGCTGGAGACCTGGGGAGAACCAAGAAAGAAGGTGAATTAGTCTTTCTCTGAGAGCTGGGACAAACTTTTCTTTTGCTATTTTTTTTTTTTTTTGAGACAGAGTCTTGCTCTGTTGCCCTGAGTTTAGTGCAGTGGGGTCATCAAAGTTCACTGCAACCTCTAACTCTTGGGCTCAGGCAATCCTCCTGCCTCAGCCTCCTGAGTAGCTGAGACTACAGGTATGAGCTACCATGCTCAGCTAACTTTTCAACTTTGTTTTTAGATAAGGAGTCTTACTATGTTGCCCAGGCTGGTCTTGAACTCCTGGCCTCAAGCAACTCTCACACCTCAGCCTCCCAAAGTGCTGGGATTACAGGTGTAAGCCACCATACTCAGCCTCTTCTGCCATTTTTGATCCATCTCATCAAAAACTTAGGCTGCCTGTCATGGGATTCCAGATGACTACAGTTATATTAGCTGTTTTTTTCTGAATACAATTCTTCTGCTTATAATTATTATACCCAAGTGACTGTCATTTGTATACCTAAGTGTCTGAGCTGGCAAAAATATATGTTATTACTGCCCATTTCATTGTTCAAAGTGGCCTAGGAAGTGTTCGTTCATGTTTTTATGTGTTTATGGAATAAATATCCTTTAGAAATGTAAACAAAAGTCTTTTAAGTAATTTTTATGATTTTTTTGTCCAGAATTGTGTTTTTGGGATTTTGATTTTGGGGGTTTATAATTTGGGGGATTTTAGATAGAAGGGTTATGATTTCTCAGATTTCAATTTTGGATTACAGCATTTAGGGTTGTGTCTTTCAGGATTATGGCCCAGCCTCAAGTGGAAGAAGTCAGCTACATAAATCCATGTGTTCTGTGATTTCATTCCGGTGACAATCTAGAACTGGGAAATCTGTGGAGACAGAAGGCGGATTAGTGGTTGCTTATGGCTTAGGGAGTGGCTGGGGTGGAAGGTGACAGCTGGCAGACACAAGGTTTCTTTTAGAGTTTGTGAAAATGTTCTAACATTCACTGGGGTGATGGCTGCACAATTCTGTGAATATCTAAAGTCAATCGAATTACACACTTTGGGTGAATTGACTAGTACGTGACTGATACTCAATTGAGCTGTTAAAAAAGGGAAAGCTTTACGTCAGGGTTTTTCTCAGGGTTACACACAATGAGATCTGATGAAATAGGGTTACATGGGACCATCCAGGTGCTGGGTGGGCATCTGGCTGGGGTGGCTTCCTGGAGGTGGTGTGGTAGAGGGATGCCAAAGCTGAAGTTGTGGGGGTAAGAAAGAATAAGAGACTCGGGCAGAAAATACCCCGTGTATGAAGGCTGGGAGGGAAGAATCTGTCCTATCCTTTAAGGAGATAGATGGCCTTTCCACAGTGCAGATACCTGCCCTCTGCCCCTTTGAGGGTCTTTGAGGCTGTGGTCTAGCCGGGGGGATAAAGCATCCACGTCCATTCCCCCAGGTTGGCTTTAACAAATGGCGTATTGGCTTGGCGCCTGTGGCTCAAGTGGCTAAGGCGCCAGCCACGTACACCCAAGGTGGCAGGTTCAAATCCCCAGCCCGGGCCCGCCAAACAACATGACGGCTTCAACCAAAAAATAGCCGGGCATTGTGGTGGGTGCCTGTGGTCCCAGCTACTTGGGAGGCTGAGGCAGGAGACTCGCTTGAGCCCAGGAGTTGGAGGTTGCTATGAGCAGTGAAGCCATGGCAGTCTACCCAGGGGGACAGCTTGAGGCTCTGTCTCAAAAAAAAAAAAAAATTTAAGCAAATAAATTAACAAGTGAATAAAATTAACTTCAACTATGAAATGACAAATTCGTCTGAGGTGCCCATGAGCATACAACACCACACCACCACATTGTGAAATTTCTGGCAACAAATAAATTGTAAGTCATAATCTGAATCTAATTATGCCAAATTCAGTCTTATGCCAAGTTCAAACCATATACATATATTTCCCATGTTCTTTAACTTCAATGGTTTATTTTATTTAAATAGTCTTTCTTTAGCAAACTAGAGAGCATGTCTCTTCTAATTAAAGTGCTTTTCAGAAACTTTAGCATTATCTGAGGCAAGTAATACCATCCTCTTTGCACATTTTTTTAATCTTGTTTGGCATAAAGATGATGGAGTGTCCAAATCTATTGTACTTGACTAATATCTGAGGACCCATCCCCATCCCCTAGAGGAATCTTGGATATCCACACCTTCCCACATTCATCTGTCAAAAGGAAACTTTTTCAGTATAAAGTCATAAGTTCATGATGAAAACTGTAAACAGTATGTAAAAAACCTGAATGGAGATAACAAAGAGAAGGCTCTTATAAATTGGGGAGAAATATTTTAAAGAGCCTCTTGACTATCATAAGGGAAATAAGTAGCTCAAATAATCTTGTTAGGCAGAAAAGCAAAGGTTTTCAAGTCCTAAATATATGGCATTCTAGGAGCAAAAGTGGACACAGCCCCAGACCTGGGAGACACTTACCTGAGAAGAACCAGCCATTTCTTCTTTCTCTTGCTTCTCTAAGATTCCTTCTCAGGTGACATTATCCAGACAAATCATAGCTGCATCTTGAGAATATGAATTTCAAGGTATTAGCACAATCCTTTCATCTGCTACCACCACACCCATAGGCAGGACCTTGAAGTGCAGTAAAGGTGACATTCACGTGCTTTGTCACATGAGAGATTCAGGAACACTGAGCTCTTACACAAAGATCAAAATGGGAGTTTCTCCTTTCCTTCAGGTGTCCTCCCCTGCAACTGACACCAGCAATTTCTGCTATTGCAGTGGAAATATAGGCCACAATGACCCACCTCTACCAAACCCAAGCAGAGCAAGTCCTGTGATCTTTCTGTGGAAAAAATGTGAACTAACTCTCAAGAACAAATCTGGAAACCCACATGCTTGACCCTGTCCTCCTCTTAAGAATCACAGGGGGTGGCTCCGCGCCTGTGGCTCAAGTGGCTAAGGTGCCAGCCACATGCACCTAAGGTAGTGGGTTTGAATCCAGCCTGGGCCTGCCAAACAACAATGATGGCTGCAACCAAAAAAAATAGCCAGGCATTGTGGCGGGCACCTCTGGTCCCAGCTGCTTGGGAGGCAGAGGCAGGAGACTCGCTTGAGCCCAGGAGTTGGAGGTTGTTGTGACCTGTGATGCCACAGCACTCTACCCAGGGGGACAGCTTGAGGCTCTGTCTCAAAAAAAAAAAAAAAAAAAAAAAGAAGAAGCACAGGGGGCACTTTATTAAAAACCAAATAGATGCTCCCACCCAGATCAAGAGAATCTGTAGACAAGGTACAGGTGATGGTGGTTCTTCAACAGCTATGGGATTATAACTGAAAGATGAGAGCTACTCAGCTGAGCATCATCTTGCAAGCTTCAATGTGAATATAAATCAACTGCTATTCCAGATTCCATTCTGAGAAATGTGATTCTTCAAGGTGGAAGGGGTCTACGGATTGGCCTTATTAATAAGTCTCCTGGGACGGTGCCTGTGGCTCAGTAGGGCGCTGGCCACATATACTGAGGGTGGTGGGTTCAAATCCAGCCCCGGGCCAAACTGCAACCAAAAAATAGCCAGGCATTGTGGTGGATGGCTGTAGTCCCAGCTATTCGGGAGACTAAGACAAGAGAATCACTTAAGCCCAGGAGTTGGAGGTCGCTGTGAGCTGTGTGATGCCACAGCACTCTACCAAGGGCGATAAAATGGGTCTGTCTCTACAAAAAAAAAAAAAAAAAAAAAAGTCTCCTGTTCATGCTGATGTTGCTTCTCCATATCTGTTACCACTACTCATTCAGCTAGAGACAGTAGGCATAGTACAGAGTCCCTTATACTCAACACTTCCGTGACAACATAAATACTTCAGGTCCAAGTGAAGACCACTAACCACCACGCTGAAACATTCTCTGCTGGCCCTTTATAGTTTACAAAGCCTGCAAAAGGCCATAATATCTGAGGAAGTCTGCATTTGGAAAACCACACGCACATACACATTACTGCAATGTTAACTGACCAGGCACTTTGTGCTCACATGTAGGCTACAGTGCACTGTGCTGTGTGAGTTAATCCTCATAACACTCTGGGAGTCAGGTACTAAGTGTTCCAGAATTTCTACTAAAATACAGATATTGGGCCAAGCTTTTTTTCCTCTTTTGAGACAGAGTCTCACTATGTTGCCCTTGGTAGAGTGAAGTGGTGTCACAGCTCACAGCAACCTCAAACTCTTGGGCTTAAGCAATTCCCTTGCCTCACCCTCCCAAATAGCTGAGTCTATAGGCACCTGCCACAACACCTGGCTATTTTTTTGTTGCAGTTGTCATTGTTGTTTTAGCAGGCCCAGGCCAGGTTTGAACCTGCCAGCCTCAGTGTACGTGGCCAGTGCTGTAACCACTGTGCTATGGGCACTAAGCCAGGGCCTAGCTTTTTTTCTTCCTTGTCACTGATGAAATAAAAACTATACAGAATAAAAGATATACATGGATGGGAAAGACATGAAAGGAAGAATGGAGGAGTAATACAAAGTTATTTTTCATTGTTTTTATATTTACTTTCTTGTAGAGTCTTTATACTAGATCTAAAGGAATAGAAAATAGGTTGTTGGTGAAACACATCTCTGGAAGCACAGGTTTTAAAGAAAAAGACAGAAAGCAAGGCACCAAAATATACAATCCTTTGCACTCATTTATCCACTTGATGGGTTTTGAATAATTATGAACACCAGCTCTGGAGAGATGACAGGAAATGACAGGAGCAGACACCCTGACCTCTGATCTCCTCTGATCAGTTCTGATCAATTCTGTGAGGGGAGATTCCAGGGGGAGGCCCTATGTTCTGATCTCCATGCTGCTTATTTATTTTTTTGTCTTTTCTAAGCTTGACCAACAGAAATTCTATTTCTACAGTTGTAAGCTTTTAATTATTTTAAGGTGCTTTCTTGTCTGTTTTATAACGTAACATGAAATTTAACATAAAGCATCAGGTTATAGGAAAATTACACTAGGTGCCTAAATATTTATTCTGAATGAGGAAAGAGCAATAGAAATGACAACAATTCTTTCCATGGATGGAGACATCAAAACTCACAATAGGGACCAAATGAATCCAAAGTCCATATATTTCTCCCCTTCTTTGCACTAACTACATAATGCTGAATTCAACAATTTATCCATTTGTTCTAGCTAAAAGTCCTTAGACAGTAGGAATTATGTTTTCTTCATCACTGTTTTTCTCAAGGTCATTTAAAATTATAGAAGCCAGTTGATTTATTTATAAGTTCTCTAAAACTTTTCCTTGTTCTTCACTCAAGTGCCAGGAGAGTCAGGATAGAAAATGAACCTGCTCTGGTGGAGCAGCTGACTCTGGACACAGGTATGATGTCACCTGTCCCTGATCAGATAACGCTGGGGAAAAAGACCACCACCACCCTACCCCAGAAACATAAAATACAGGAAAAGGTAACTGGTGTTGGCCTTTCAACATTAATTGATCATCCCTCTTTTCTTTTTTTTCCTGAGACAGAGTTTCACTATGTCACCCTCAGTAGAACACCACGGCATCACAGCTCACAGCAACCTCAAACTCTTGGGCTCAAGCAATTCTCTTGCCTCTGTCTCCCAAGTAGCTGGGACTACAGGTACCCACCACACCGGGCTGTTTTTTGTTGCAGTTATCATTGTTGTTTAGCTGGCTCAGGTCGGATTTGAACCCGCCAACTTTGGTGTATGTGGATGGCACTGTAATCACTGCACTACAAGCACCGAGCCGACTATTCCTCTCTATTATGTTGTATCAAGGTAGGGTTTGGTGTCCCTGGAAGTGCTGGATTCTGTGCTGATGGTTTTTACTTATAGATTTTGTATTGACCACTGGAAACACACACAGGCCACCAGACAAGATCTTGAAAATTCCACAGCTCCATCCAGAGAGGTCTTTCACTAGTCTCACATGCTGCAGAAATTGTCTCCCCTGGGGACATTTTTGTACATCTTAGTCTGAAGTCTAACACCGTCTTATGAATCCCAAGTGAAGGCCAGGACTTACATGTACATTCAAGGAGCAATTACAGTTGCTCTGTTTTCTTGGATTTTGCAGTGAGTAGAGGGAGACTGAGGAGGAGTTACCTCCTCTGGCAGCCAGCTCTACTGCATCCCGAGGGACCCCAGGCCTTGAATTCAGAATTTAAATCCTCAGATTTAGGGACCTAGAAAGGCCAGGAAGCAGGAGTACCTGCTGTACATTTCCTGGCATTTGGGCAGGAAGGCACAGCAGACTCAAAATTTCTCAGGCCAACTTGGTAAGCACACACTCACCTGGGCAGGCAGCAGAGCTCCATGGTCTCTGGATCAGTTTCAGATCTGAAGATGCCAGCAGCAATGAAAGGGATGAAACTGCTGTTTGTAACATTAGAGGAGTATTTTTCTAAGAATTTCATCTAACTGTGCTCTAGAAGGGACTATACTCCATATAAATAGGCAGAGAGAAACCAGAAAGCCTATGTTTTCATTTGCTTATTATTATTTTTTTTTTACGAGACAGAGTCTCATTATGTCGCCCTCCATAGAGTGCTGTTCCATCATAGCTCACAGCAACCTCTGACTCCTGGGCTTAAGTGATTCTCTTGCCTCAGCCTCCCAAGTAGCTGGGATTACAGGCACCTGCCACAATGCCTGGCTATTTATAGAGGTGGGGTGTCTCTCTGCCTAGTTTACGCTGGTCTCAAAATCGTGAACTCAGGCAATCCGCCCACCTCAGCTTCCCAGAGTGCTGGGATTACAGATGTGAGCCACCACTCCTGGCTCAAGAAAACCTATGTTTTTTATAGGTGGCCGTGTATAAAAGGTTTAAATGTGCAATCCTAGTACTTAGGGGAGTAAGACAGGAGGACAGCTTGAACAAAGAGTCCAAGGACCAGCCTGGACAACATAGCGAGATCTTCTTTTTACAAAAAAAAAAAAAAAAAAAAGGTAGGTGAGGTAGCATGCCCCTGTAAGCCTAGCTACTCAGGAGCCTGAGCTAGAAGGATTGCTAGAACCCAGGAGTCTGAAGTTACAGTGAGCTATGACTCTGCCACTGCACTCTACCCTAGGTAACAGAGTAAGACCCTTTCTGAAAAATAAATAAAGTGTATTCATAAATTGTTAGCATATGACAAAAAAAAAAGCAGTGGCTGAAACACATAAATCTAGCACTCTGAGAGCCTGAGGTGGGAGGACTGCTTCCAGCCCAGCATTCCGAGACCAGCTTAGCCAATAGAGTAAGAGACCCTGTCGGCTCGGTGCCTATAGCTCAGTGGCTAGGGGACCAGCCACTGACACCAGAGCTAGAGGGTTTGAATCCAGCCCAGGACTGCCAAACAACAATGACAACTACAACCACAAAATAGCCAGGCATTATGGCAGGCGTCTGTATTCCCAGCTACTTGAGAGGCTAAGGCAAGAGAATTGCTTAAGCCCAAGAGTTTGAGGTTGCTATGATCTATGATGCCACAGCACTCTACCAAGAGTGACATACTAGGACTCTGTCTCAAAAAAAAATAAAAATAAAAAATAAGACCCTATCTGTAACAAAATTGCTCCTCTGTTAGGTCTTCACTATACAGTAAGATTACTAAGGGTTAAAATTCTGACTAGCATCTAGCATATGGGGAATATATAAGGAAAATAGGATGTGTTTTTTGGTGAAAAGTGATAAAAAAAAGACATAAGCATGTGGTTCTCCCCAAAAAGAAGTAATTTTGCCTAGTGCAGAATTTATTAAAAGAATAAAAGAAGGAAAAAATGAGGTAACTGAATAGACATAGAAGACTGGAGAAAGAAAATTGGAAGGTTGTATGTAGAGTTTTTATATATATATGCATATATATAATCCTATCTTATATAGTCAGAGCTGATTGAAATTGGATATATCTTTTTACAAGGTTTTATTAAAATTAGCTTTAATAATAACATGAAGAAAACAAAATAAAAAGGAAAGAAAAAATAATAATAACATAAGGATAAGATTTGGTATTCTCTCTTTCTCTCTTTTCTTTTTTAAAGAGATAAAGTCTTATTATGTTGCCCTCAGTAGAGTGCCATGGAGTCATAGCTCACAAAACCTCAAACCCTTGGGCTTAAGTGATTCTCTTGCCTCAGTCTTCCAAGTAGCTGGGACTACAGGTGCCCGCCACAACACCCAGCTATTTTTTTGTTGTAGCTGTCATTGTTGTTTAGCTGGCCCAGGCTGAATTCGAACCTGCTAGGCTTGGCTGGCACAGTACCACTGTGCCATGAGTGCTGAGCCAGTATTGTCTTTTTAAATTTTGAGACAGAGTCTCACAGCAACCTCAAACTCATGGACTCAAGCGATCCTCTTGCCTCGGCCTCCGAAGTACCTGGGACTACATGCATACCATGCCCAGCTAGTTTTTTCTATTTTTAGTAGAGACAGAGTCTTACTCATGCTCAGGCTGGTCTCAAACTCCTGAGCTCAAGCAATCCACCTGCCTGGGCCTCCCAGAGTACTAGGATTACAGGTGTGAGTCACTGCATGCAGCTTGGTTTATTTATTTATGTGTTTATTTATTGAGACAGAGTCTATGCCGCCCTTAGTAGAGTGCAAAGGTGTCACAGCTCACAGCAACCTCCAACTCTTGGGCTTAAGTGATTCTCTTGCCTTGGACTCCCAAGTAGCTGGGACTAGAGGCACCCAGCTGTTTTTTCCTGCAGTTGTCATTGTTATTTAGCTAGCTCAGGCAGGGTTCGAACCTGGCTCCCTTGGTGTATGTGGCTGGCGCCGTAATGACAGTGCTATTGGTATTCTCTTTTAAACAAAATTTTCATGAAGTGTTAGAAAGAGATAATAAAAGATTTTCGTTTACCTTTTTAGTAAACTGTGGGAAAAAAACAAAATGACAAAAGGTCTTCATCAATTTTTGCCTTTAACCTTGATCATCCTAAGTCTTATCCTATTTCTTCTTAAAGATTTTCTTCTCATCTTCTCAGAGACTGACAAACTCCTTTCACTGGTAAAAATAATTTGTCTATTTGTAATATATGACCAATTTTTCAGCATTTCTGTTGTGCATATCACCTTTAGTCTTCCAGATTGGTGAAATATATAAATGAGGTAATAAAAAAAATCAATTGGCAAAGTTTACAGAAACTTTTAATCTTCACTGGCCTAAGGCTCTTTTGTTGGTACTGTTTAGCTTATGTATTATTCCCTTTGGAAAACATTAGCTTTCTCCCTTTAAAATAATAGCAATATGGGCCACATATCTGGGATGAACTAGCCTTCAATGAACTCTCATGCAAGATGATATTCTTTTTTTTTTTGAGACAGAGCTTCAAGCTATTGCCCTGGGTAGAGTGCCATGGTGTCACAACTCACAGCACCTCCAATTCCTGGACTCAAGCCATTCTCTTGTCTCAGCCTCCCAAGTACTGGGACTACAGGCACCCACAACACCTGGCTATTTTTTGGTTGCAGCCGTCGTTGTTGTTTGGCGGGCCCAGGTTGGATTCGAACCTGCCAGCTCAGGTGTATGTGGCTGGTGCCTTAGCCACTTGAGCCACAGGTGCCAAGTCCAAGATGATATTCTTGATTATTACCAAGACCTTATAAAGCTTTTCACTAAAAATTTTAAATTAACTGATTACCCCATCTCTACTAAAATAGAACAACTAGTTGGGCATTGTGGTGGGCACCTGTAGTCCCAGCTACTGGGGAGGCTAAAGCAGGAAGATCACTTGAGCCCAAGAGTTTGAGGTTGCTGATAACTGTGATACCATAGCCCTCTACCCAGGGTAACAAGAGTAAAACTCTGCCTGAAAAAAAAATTTTTTTAAATTAAAACTATAGTATTCCAAAGATTAGAAAACTTAAAACAAGCAACAGCAGGTATGTACACCAATGACTTAACTGAAGTCTCATTTTTGCCACTCTGTAAGACCCGCTCAAATTGGCTTTTGGGTGCCCTTAAATTCTTCACTGAAACGTCTATTCTCTCATCCCAATGTCAAAAAGGGCTATACGGCAATGAGAAGTTCTGGCAATGAAGAACATCTTGGCAGTTAGACTCTGATCAATGTTTTTAAAAGAGTGTGATCAAAAAGGAGAAATTATAAAGAAAATCAACTGTTATTTGAAAAATGCAACCTTTCTCTAAATTATTAGACCCAGAGAGTCACAGGAATGTGGCAGCAGTCAACGTGCCACTTACCACCTTTATCCTTGACCTAAGAAATGATCTCTAATATCTGTTCTCTGTGCAGACTCCACACTGAAACCACAAGTAACTATAAAGTGGTAATCCTAGTACTCTGGGAAGCCAAGGCAGGTGGATAGCTTCAACTCACAAGTTCAAGACCAGCCTGAGCAAGAGTAAGACCTTGTCTCTACTAAAAATAGAATAACTGAGGCAAGAGGATCACTTGAGCCCAAGACTTGGAAGTTGCTAAAAGCTATGATGATGCCATGGCACCCTACCGAGGGTGACAACGTGAGACTTGGTCTCAAAATTTAAAAAAAAAAAAAAAAAGTAACTATAAAGTAACTAAACACTGTGACTATAGTTCAACAAATTATAGCCAATCGCCAATCAATGTTATTTCAGCATCTCCATAGTAACAGGGGCCCCAATCACTAACTGATGAAAATTCCTGATACAGGCTGGGTGCCATAGCTCATACATGTAATCCCTAGCACTCTGGGAGGCCAAAGAGGGTAGATTGCCTGAGCTCATGAATTCAATACCAGCCTGAGCCAGAGCAAGACCCCATCTCCAAAAATAAAAATAAAAATAGCTGGGCATGCACCTGTCACCCCAGTTACTTGGGAGGCTGAGGCAAGAGAATCGCTTAAGCCCAAGAGTTTGAGGTTGCTGTGAGCTGTGACACCATAGCACTCTACCAAGGGCTACAAAAATGAGACTCCGTCTCAAAAAAAAAAAAAAGAATCAGCACTCTAGACAAGACATCCTCAGGGCATGGAAGATATGTAAGATTAGGGGAACAACCAAAACGGCCCAAGGCCATCTAGTCCAGCTGGATGGTGAGTCCATTGCTAATTATATTCTTACTATTAAAAATCAGCATAGAACAACTTATTTCATGAATTTTCTTTGCTTCTACAGACCATATTACTCAATCCACTCAGATTTTCAAGTAATAAAATAAAAATCTTACATTCAAATCATAGAATAAAATTGTTAAATGCTTGGGTGACCTAGAGATATACATACACTGCAGCAAGGTTTCATAAAAGAAACAAAATTTAAATAGGAGGGGGGTTGGGTCCTGGTGTGTGCCACAAGTTTTGGGGGCAAGACATGATTGTAAGAAGGACTTTACCTAACAAATCCAACAGTGTAACCTGGTTTCTTGTACCCTCAATGATTCCCCAACAATAAAAAAAAAAAAAAAGAAAAAGAAAAAAGGCAATAGCACAGGCGAATAGCCTGTTTTATCCACAGTTCACAAGGAACCCCACACATCATAGGTTAAACAAGTTCCCAAGCTTGGGGCCTGCTGTTACTATGAAGATGTGGCTCAACCCTAGGTAGTGAGGGATAAAAACCTGAACAGCTGGGAAATTTAATTTCTGAGTGCTCCACACCTCCTGTTCCCTCTTCACAGCATGGAAACATTCTCCTCCAGGGTCACAATTCTCACCAGCAACAAAACACACACCCAGAGTCATTTCAAGGTCTGACCTATGATGTCCTTTTTCTGACACTACTTCTGACCCCGTGTGTGAAAGTGATGAACACCAACCAAGTCTCCAATACCAGCTGGGTACTCAACAATTCAATTCTGACACCACCTGGAGTCAGTACACAAGTGCTTACTCCCACTACACTGACCCCACTGCAGATGCTGGCAGCAAGTCTTGGGGCCCCACCTATACTTCTGAGCAATTACCTGTAAGTCAGGAGCTTCCATAAACCCTCCTCAAGTCCAGCAATTGACAGAATTGGTCATAGAACTCAGCACATTTTATTTTATTTTATTTTATTTTTTGAGGCAGAGTCTCACTTTGTTGCCCTCGGTAGAGTGGCCATGGTGTCACAGCTCACAGCAACCTCAAACTCTTGGGCTCAAGTGATTCTTGTGCCTCAGCCTCTCAAGTAGCTGGGACTACAGGTGCCCACCACAATGCTTTTTAGCTATGTTTAGAGACGAGGTCTCACTCTGGCTCAGGCTGGCTTCAACTTGTGAACTCAGGCAATCTATCCACCTCGGCCTAGAACAACATTTTAATTATTGTTACTAGTTTATTATAAAGGATGCTCACGAACAGCCAGATGAAAGAGATATACAGGACAAGGAAATGTGGCAGGGGAGGATGGGATGGATATCCTGGTTTTAAATAGCTGGGAATTAAGAAATCCCACACTTTTTATGTTCTGCAAAAGCAGCCCACTGCAGACAAAGTACCTTCTCACAGATGATCCTATTTTTTCACCTATCACAAAGCCAGACAGACTGCAAATTTACATTTTTACCTTACAAGCAATTTGCTGAACAGTTTTATCCTCAATGATCAGAACATAATACTTCTTAGCCCAACTTTATTTAAGTATCTCTCCTTCTCCCAGGCTGCTGCACTTTGACCCACTCTCGGCCTAAGCCAACATACAACCCCTCTTTATGCCCCTCATAAAAACAGGCTTATTTCTGAGGAAAACATTCTCTGATCTAGGATCTGATTTGGTCACCTTCCATTCTGCCTTCTCTCCTCATCTTTCTCATCTTGTTTGTTCTAGCCCTTGTCTGCCTAACCTTTGAGATGTGTGCAGACCCTATATGTAGTTGGTGCTTCTCCCCTATTCCAACACTTCTGTTAAAAAGTTACTTCTAACCTAAAGGAAAATTTACTTTGATAATGTCTAAAAACATTAGACAGGACAATAACCATTATACCTTCAGAAAGAGCATCACACCTACTCCAATCCCAACCTCAAAACATCTGCCTATGGGTACCCAGCTTCCAAGACTCTGTAAGCTTTCACTATAACAGGCCCCTCCCATCTGTCATGAACAGGCTGGGACATCTGCAAGGGAGGCTCCCCAGAAAGAACTAACTTAGCCTTCAATGACCCCCCTTTTGCTAGATCAGATCTTTGCTTCTGTCTCTGAGCTCCGGTCTCCATTTCTCCATCAAGGTTATCAACTTACTTTAAAACAAGAAAACAGTGTTTAAAGAATCCAGCCAAATCATTCAAACCTTATGTTTATAGAAGGGAAGAAAAGTACAAGGTACTTACATTTATGTCTCAACAGAAAAAGCAAAAGTATTATATCTCTTCCAGGCAATAAGTATGCCATTTAATCATTATTTTTATCATAATAAATCACAAGGAGACAATGCATCATGTGAGAACACTTCTAGTAACTACCATATCCTGTCACATAAAATTTAGCTATAGTCAGGCTTGGTGGCTCATACCTGTAAACCTAGCACTCTGGGAAGTTGAAGTGGAACAATCACTTGAGCTCAGGAGTTTGAGACCAGCCTGAGTAAAACTGAGATGCTGTCTCTATTAAAAATAGAAAAACTAGCTGGTCATTGTGGCAGCACCTATAGTCCCAGCTCCTTGGGAGGATGAGATGAGAGGATTGCTTAAACCCAAGTGTCAACAGAATCAGACTGTGTCTCAGAAAAAAAAAAAATTAGGTATGAACTCTGACCTCTAAATCATAGAATGCAAAACATTCTTCCAGTGTCAAAAAAATCTCCAGCCTTGTAAGACAGGAACCGATCTCTTGGTGAATACTTGTAATTCACCAGTTTATCACCACACTTTCTTGTGGACACACAGTAGAATCTCCATAAATAGTTGACCACCTCCCTATACTAACTGCCTCCTTAAGTTTACCTAATTTTCTTTTCTTTTTTTTGGAGACAGAGGCTCAAGCTGTCGACCTGGGTAGAGTGCTGTGGCATCACAGCTCACAGCAACCTCCAACTCCTGGGCTCAAGCGAGTCTCCTACCTCTGCCTCCCAAGTAGCTGGGACCACAGGCACCCGCCACAACACCTGGCTACTTTTTGGTTGCAGTCGTCGTTGTCTGGTGGGCCCGGGCTGGATTCGAACCCGCCAGCTCAGGTGTATGTGGCTGGCACCTTAGCCACTTGAACCATAGGCGCCAAGCCAGTTGACCTAATTTTCACATATCAGACATGCAGTGTATGCAATACAGCAGGCCTAGTTCCTTATGTTGCCCACCTCTATATACTGACCAGTTTGTTACAGTTCCTTGGGCAATCAACTTACAGAGGAATACTGTATATTCATTGTTCTGTAGCCATAACAGTAAAGATATTTTCCCTATTTATGGCTCGGTGCCTGTGGCTCAAGTGGCTAAGGCGCTAGCCATGTACATCCAAGGTGGCAGGTTCGAATCCAGCCGAGGCCCACCAAACAACAATGATGGCTGCAACCAAAAAATAGCCAGGCATTGTGGCAGACGCCTGTGGTCCCAGCTACTCAGGAGGCTGAGGCAGGAGACTCGCTTGAGCCCAGGAGTTAGAGGTTGCTGTGAGCTGTGATGCCACAGTACTCTACTCAGGGGGATAGCTTGAGGCTCCTGTCTCAAAAACAAAAAAAAAGATATTTTCCCTATTTCTTATCCCTGGTAGAATTCACAAATTAAGCTCTAGGATTCTGTTTGAAATCACCCCAAAATAGAACAGACATTAGAACATTACAACACACATTTGGGGGAAAAAACAAGCAAATAAGAATTTTTGTTGTTGTTGTTGTTGTTACAGTTGTCACTGCTGTTTTTAGCTGGTTGGGGCCAGGTTCGAACCCACCACCCTCAGTGTATGGGACTGGCGCCCTACACCCTAAGCCATAGGCACCGCCCATAAATAAGAATTTTTAACAAATACTACTTTTTTGTGATAGCCATCTCCTTGCCTTACTGCAAACATTTTATTTTATTTCAGGTTCTATTGTGAAAATATATTTTTCCTGTTAGAATAAATCTTTTCAAGGTATCGGATTTAGGGAGGTATGGTGTTGACTACAGAACAGACTCCAGTGTGACTGGAGTGTCAAGTCAGACCATCTTTCATTTGGAACATTTTCCGTCCCTTATCCTACTCACTGAAGGACTTAAAGAACAAGGTCCCTGCCTGTGTGTGCCTGAAGTGCAAACTACTTTGCAGGTTCTTGCAGGCCTCACTTGGGTGGGTTTTTCTTGTCCTTTAGGATAGTTTTTCCTCCTTTAAAATGTCTGAAAGAGGGGTGGCGCTTGTGGCTCAAAAGGGTAGGGTACCGGCCCCATATGCTGGAGGTGGCGGGTTCAAACCCAGCCCCGGCCAAAAAAAAAAAAAAGACTGTGTAAAAAGTCTGAAAGAGGCTCAGCACCTGTAGGTCAAGCAAGTTAAGGCACCAGCTACATACAACAGAGCTGGCAGGTTCAAATCCAACCCAGGCCTGCCAAACAACAATGACAACTACAACCAAAAAATAGCCAGGTGTTGTGGTGGGCGCCTGTACTCCCAGCTACTTGGGAAACTGAGCTTAAGCCCAGGAGTTGGAGGTTGCTGTGAGCTGTGATGCTACAGCACTCTACCCAGGGTGACAGCTTGAAGGTCTGTCTCAAAAACAACAACAAAGTCTAAAAGAATTCAGAGAGTATGTACCATTTCTGCCCTTTTAATACTAGTACCCTTTTTGGCTGAGCACCAGTGTATCTCCAAGGAATGGAGAATCAGGTTCAGGAAAGAAAATCTTCATATCAGTGAGTTAGCTTTTTGAATGAAGGTTACAACAGGAAATGACCATGTTGCTGCCTGGTCACAACCCACCAAGCAATCATTTCTTCAGCCAAGGTGAGTAATCTCTGGCCTTAGGGCAACATGTGACCTTCTAGATCTTTTTTTTTGAGACAGAGTCTCACTTTATTGCCCTCGGTAGAATGCTGTGGCATCACAGCTCACAGCAACCTCCAACCTCCAGCTCTTGGGCTTAGGTGATTCTCTTGCCTCAGCCTCCTGAGTAGCTGGGACTACAGGCACCCACCACAACTCCCAGCTATTTTTTGTTGCAGTTTGGCTGAGGCTAGGTTTGAACCCACCACCCTCAATATATGGAGCCAGCGCCCTACTCACTAAGCCACAGGCAC
>CAUYQV010007615.1:0-29391 GCA_963574575.1 Galagoides demidoff
TTACTGGAGTTAGATGATATCTCAAAGTGGTTTTCATTTGCATTTCTCTGATGATTAAGGATGATGAGCATTTTTTCATGTGTCCGTAGGCCATGCACCTGTTTTCATCAGAGAAGCTTCTGTTCACGTCTCCTGCCCACATAGAAATGGGGTTATTTGTTCTTTTCTTATTGATTAGTTTGAGTTCTCTGTGGATTCTAGTTATCAGTCTTTGTCCAAAGCATAACCTGCAAAAATCTTCTCCCATTCTGAGGGTTGTCTGTTTGCTTTACTTACTGTGCTCTTGGCTGTGCAGAGGCTGTTTAGTTTGATCAGATCCCAGTAATGTATTTTTGGTGTAGCTTCAATTGCCTGGGGGTTGGGTGGGGTCCTTCTCATAAAATATTCTCCCAGGCTGATTTCTTCAAGTGTTTTCCCTGCACTCTCTTCTAGTATTTTTATAGTTTCATGTCTTACGTTTAAATCTTTTATCCAGTGAGAGAATTCATTTCTGTTAATGGTGAAAGGTGGGGGTCCAGTTTCAGACTTCTACAGGTTGCCAGCTAGTTCATCCAGCACCATTTGTTAAATAGGGGATCTTTCCCCCGCTGAATATTTTTGATAGGCTTGTAAAAGAACAAATGATGATAAGTAGTTGAGTTCATCTCTTGGTTCTCTATTCTGTTCCATAAATCTACCTCTCTGTTTTTGTGCCAGTGCCATGCTGTTTTGATCACTATAGATTTGTAGTATAGCCTCAAGTCTGGTAACATGATACCTCCTGATTTGTTTTTATTTCTGAGTAATGTATTGGCTACTTAAGCTCTTTAAAGTATAACATTGGTGCTTTAATAGAGATTGCATTAAATCTGTAGATTGCTTTGGGTAGTATTTAACAATGTTGATTCTTTCTAGCTATGAGCATGGTATGTTTTTCCATTTGTTAATATTTTCAGGTATTTCTTTTCTCAGAGTTTCATAATTTTCTTTATAGAGATCTTTCAAATCCTTTATTAGGCAAATTCCCAGATATTTCATCTTCTTTGGCACTACTGTGAAAGAAATAGAGTCCTTGACTATATTTTCAGCTTAACTATTGTTGACATTTATAAAAGCTACTGATTTGTAAGTATTGATTTATATCCTGAGATGCTGCTGTATTCCTTGATCACTCCTAAGACTGTTATAGTTAAGTGCTTGGGATTTTCCAGGTATGGGATCACATCCTCAGTGAAGAGTGACAGTTTGATCTCTGACCCTATTTAGATACCCTTATCACCTTCTTCTGACTGACTGCAATGGCTAAGACTTCCATTACTATGTTGAATAGCAGTGGAGATAATCACAACCTTGCCTGGTTCCTGATCTAGTAGAAATGTTTTCAATTTTATTCCATTCAATGTGATATTGGCTGTGAGTTTGCTATAGATGGCCTTAATCAGTTTAAGAAATGTTCCTTCTATACCTATTTTCTTAAGTGTTCCGATCATGAAAGGATTCTGGATATTATCAAAAGCTTTTTCTGCATCACGTGAGAGAATCATATTGTCTGTGTTTTTTATTTTATTTATGTGATGTATTATATTTACAGATTTACAATATGTTGGTTGTAAACAACCAACTTGGAATAAAATCAATTTGTTCATGGTGTATAATTTTTTTGATGTGTTGTTGAATTGTGTGTGCTAAGGTCTTATTGAATCTTTTTGCATCGATATTCATTAATGATACTGGTCTATAATTTTCTTTCTTTGTTGGATCCTTTCCTGATTTGTGGATCAGGGTGATATTTGCTTAATAGAGTATGTTGGGAAGCATTCCTTCTTTTTATACCCTTTGGAAAAGGTTGTATAATATAGATACTAGGTTCCTCTTTAAAGGTTTGGTAGAATTCTGATGTGAAGCCTGGACTTTTCTTTATTGGGAGAATTCATATACTTGAAGGTATTTCAGTGATTGCTATAGGTGTATTCAAAATCTCTAATTCTTTCTGGTTGCGTCTAGGAGGTTGGTATGTTTCCAGGTGTTGATCCATTTCCTTCAGTTTTTCATATTTCTGGGAATAGAGTTTTTTGCAGTAATCATTGAGGATCTTTTTGAATTTCTGGGGTGTCTTGTTATTTCTCCTTTATCATTTATGACTGATGATATTAGACATTTTACTTCTCTTTTTCTGGTTAGGTTGGCCAAATTACTAATCTTTTCAAAAAAACAACTTTTTGTTTTGTTGATCTTCTGAATGATTCTTTTGTTTTC
This sequence comes from Galagoides demidoff, assembly GCA_963574575.1. Lineage (NCBI taxonomy): Eukaryota > Metazoa > Chordata > Mammalia > Primates > Galagidae > Galagoides > Galagoides demidoff. Next base: position 2,236 of record CAUYQV010007615.1, read on the forward strand.
AGTTTAATTTAATTATACCCTAATTTTGGTTATTTCTTTTCTTCTGCTGGGTTTGGGGTTAGAATGTTCTTCCTTTTCCAGTTGCTTGAGATGACCCAGTAACTTGTTGGCTTCCTCTCTTTTTCTTTTCTTGATGAAGGCTTCTAACAATATAAATTTCCCTCTTAGGACTGCCTTTGCAGTATCCCACAGGTTTTGGTAATTTGTATCTTCATTATGATTTTGTTCCATAAATTTAGTGATTTCCTTCTTAATCTCATCTTCAACCCAGCTATCAATCAGCCTAGATTATTTAGTTTCTATGACTTTGTTTGAGTATGAAGATCCCTGTTGTGTTGAGTTCAACTTTTATTCCATGGTGGTCTGAGAAGATACAAGGAATAATTTCTCTTCTTTTAAATTTGCTGAGGTTAGAATTATGTCCTCAGATATGATCAATGTTGGAGGATGATCCCTGGGCTGATGAGAAGAATGTATATTCAGTTTTATTAGGATGAAATGTTCTATAGAGGTCTGTTAAGTCCATTTATTCTAGGGTGAGCTTTAAGTCTAATATTTCTTAGTTTAGTTTCTTCTTGGAGGATCTATCCAAAACTGTCAAAGAGGTGTTAAAATCTCCAACTATTATAGTGTAGGAAGATATCAAGTTGTTCATATCCATCAGAGTTTGCTTTATAAATTGAGGAGCATTCTGGTAGGGTGCATAAATGTTTATTGTTGAAATCTCTTCATGTTGGGTGTTTCCCTTGACAAATATGTAGTGACCATCCTTACCTTTCTTTATCTTTGTTAGTGTACAGCCAATTGTATCTGCAAATAAAATTGCAACCCTGCTTTTTTCTGGTTTCCATTTGCCTGTATTATAGATGCCCATCCCTTCACCCTGAGTCTATTTTTATCCTTTAAGTTGAGATTCTTATATGCAGCAGATATCTGGTTTGAGTTCATGTATCCAGTCAGCCAACCTGTGCCTCTTTAGAGAGCAATTTACACCATTCACATTAATTGAGAGAACTGATAAGCATGGTAGTGTTTTGGGTGTCATGTTATTCAAATGTGCAGTGGACATTTTTAATTCTTTCACCACTGTGGCATTTGGGTTTTGTTCAAAAATTTCTGGGTGAGTTTACTTTGGTGGTAGAGCATTGTGCTGGTCATTGTGCAGGATATCTGAGAATATCCTAGAGAGCTGGTTTAGTTATGGCAAATTTCTTCGACATGTGTATGTCATTGAAGTATTTGATTTCGCCATCATAAATGAAAGTTTAGCTGGATACAGGATCCTGGGATGAAGGTTGTTTTGTTTTAGGAGATTGAAGGTCAATGACCATCCTCTTCTGGCTTAAAAGGTTTCAGCTGAGAGATCTGCAGTCATTCTGCTATTTCCCCCTTTGTAGGTAATACTTTTCTTACATCTGGTTGCTTGCAGCAAGTTCTCCTTCATATTAACTTTGGTAAAATTAATCACAACATGTCTAAGAGATGCTTCATTTGGATTGAGTCTTGCTGGGGTTCTTAAGCTGTCTACTATCTGAATTTGTGTATCTCTTCCAAGATTTGGAAAATTCTCCTCCATACTCTGATGGAGTAGAGTATCTGTACCTTTAGGACCATCCTTTTCTCCTTCAGTAGTTCCTATAAGACAAATGTTTGATCTTTTGGAGTGATCCCACAACTCTCTCAGGGAATGATCCGTTTTTGCTCTCCATTTGTCTGCCTCTTTGAGTGCTCTGTCTTCAATTTCAGAGTTCATTTCTTCTGCCTGGTCCACTCTATTACTGAGGGATTCTACTATATTTCAGAGCTCCTTGAATAACTTTTTCATTTCCTTGAGCTCTGCTATATCTTTTCTCATTATTTCCATATCTTTGGTGACTTTGTCTTTGAATTCATTAATTTCTTGAGACAACTTTAGAACTACTCTTTGGATTTTAATTTCTAACTTTCTTCCATTCTATTCTTATTTGCCATCCATATTCTGAATTCTATTTCTAACATTTCAGACATCTGTCTATGCAATGCATCTTCAGTTATATCGCCTTTGTCACTCTTTGGGGAGGGTTGATCTACTCTGGTTATTCATGTTGCCAGAGTTCTCCCATTGGTTTCCCCTCATTTATTTTCTACCATTTGGTTATTAAAACTGGTAAGGTGAGATTGAATTGGGGATCCTGGGTAGTAATCAGTCCCTTACCAAAGTGCTAGGCTTTGTAATTATGGCTTATCCCCTACAACCTTACAAAGGCCCCAGAATTTAACCAGAGACTCTGGGGACCTACTTGGTGAGACAGTGAACCTAGCTCTGTTTTGAAATCAGCCAGCCTCTACCCTATCCTAAAAAGTCATGGTATTAGGTTTAAATCTCAGCTGGGGACAGATACAGTCAGCTGCAGTACCCTGCCCCCACCATTCAGTTCTTTTTCCATTACAGAACTTTGACGGTCAACCTCAGAGTGTCCCCAGATGGACAGGCCCAGACGCAAGTTCCAATCAAATTGTCTTAGGCAGCATAAACTCTACTTAACATAGAAGGATCCAAGGGTCTAGAACTGTGGATAGAAGTCCTTAGTCAGTTCTGTCCTGCAACCCTGAGGATATGTTGCCCAGTCCCTTCTGGTGAGGCACAAATTGCCTGTCATAGTCCTCACTGGGTGCAACAACCATGTCCCCCAGGCACAATAAAAGTCGGGAGTTGGGATCCCACCCCCAGGTTCAGTTCACAGAATGGATTTATGCCTCTGCTCACCAGCTCACTTAAAGCCAGGGGACCATGGCCACAGGCAAGCCTCTGTTCTCTGGCTGAGTTGGAGTTAGGGATCATGCCCTGTAAGCCGGGCTCAGTCCATACTCAAAGAGCCTCTGTTCCCTGGTTCAGGTGGAGCAGGGGATCCTTGATCCTGCCTGCTGGGCTCAGTCCACACTCACAGGCAAGCCTCTGCTCGCCAGCTCAGTTAGAACCAGGGATCCTCACCCTACCTGCTGAGTTCAGTCCATACCACTCTCCTGCTTACAGGCACTATCACAGCCAGGGGTTCTGCTCCCCTCCCCACCAGACACAGCCTGAACCAGGGGTCAACAAAGTCATAACCAGGGAACTGCTCCTCCCCCACCACATGCCCCTTTCTTCCCAGACCCTCCTTCTTCCCTACTAGTCACAGATTCTGTCTTGATGTTCATCAGTCCACACTATGCCCAGATCCCTCAGGAAAAGGCCAAACACTCTGAGCTCTACAGGGGACAGAACTTCAGACCACTGTGCAAGGCAGAAAGGGTGGACTGGGAATTCGGAACTGTGGAGAAAATATTTGTTCAATTTTATGCCTGGTGGTGGGGTGTCTCGGTTCACAAGTGGGACCTCCCTGGAGAAGGAGACCCAGTGTTTAGCAGCTCTCTCCAGTGAAATAAAATGAGAGGTCTTTTGTCCTCTGCTCGCTTGCAGAGAGCCCACAGCGAGCCTCTCACTTGGGGGATGGGTCTTCTGTCCTCTAGACAATAGGCTTTGTACCTGTAATTTGTTTTCTTGAATGCTCTTCCTTGGAGTCACAGCTTACAGAACTTCTTTCTTGGCTTGGCTCCTCATTCTTTGGTTTATAGAGTCCGATTCTGACCAGTTTTTCTCCCTCTGATCAGGAGCCTCTGCCAAGTGCTGCTATTAGTCAGTCATCTTCTCAAAATTCCCTATATTTTTGCTTTTAAAGATGGGGTCTACTATGTTTCTGGCTGATCTGGAACTCCTGGCCTCAAGCAATCTTCCCACCTCAACCTCCTGAGTAGCTGGGACCACAGGTGTGTACCACCACACCTGGCTGGGTCAGTGTTCTTGATGCTAGTAGCATCTTACCTGATTGCTTAAATTACTACAAGGAATCAGGACATTTCAATCAGAGGAAACTATAAGCAAAACACAGAGGGGGAGAGGTACAATGGCAACTCAGCAGGAAAGCAGTTCTATATCTCTGTGGATTATAGCAGCACCAACAGTAGCTGAAAGCCTGGGCTCAAACCCTGCTCCATCTCACAAATCTGTGATCTCATACAAGCTACTTAGTCTCCCTGAACTGGGGTTAACTCAACTGTATAATAAGAAGAATACCACTAGTTATCTTATGGGTTTATAATCAAGGATGACATAAAATTGTGTGTGTAAAACATAGTGTTTATCATTAGCATATAGTATAATTACTCAATAGATAAGCTTTATTATTAGATGCTAGGAACAAGAAAAGAAGCAAAGATAACTAAGGCTTTGAGATATTGATAATAAGAGACAAATGTGGGAGAAAAATTAATTTTGGGAGTGGAGCTTTCAGCTTCCTGGGACATTCAGTTATAGCACTTTCAAGTTGCTGTAATTTGCTTCCATTGTCTTCTGCTCATTAGAATGATGCATTTAGAAGTGATGTGCACAGACATGGTCAGGCACGCACAGCAAAGCACTAACAGCATTTCAGACCAACAATAGAAGTTTAAATATTTGCCTATATTTAGGGGGCAGGAAGTAGATATGGAGCAAAGGATCAAAAAACCCAGATAAGTAAGAAAAACTAAATGAATGCAATGTCACAAAACTTCTCTAAGGAAAGAAGTTTGAGCTGGCCACCTCTGGGGCATGTGGCCGCTGCCCTAGCCACTGAGCCATAGGTGCTGAGCTATAAATTAATGTTACTTTAAAAAGAAGATGAAATGATTATGACTTTCAAAATTAAGCAAATGTTTACTAAAAGAAGACCCATATGACATCTCCCCAGTATCGTCCCTGAGTGAATCACTGTGACAGGGAAGACAAACACATGGCCACAAGACTGAATAAGCATCACTAGTGAGACAAACAAAGGGGAAGATGCAGGGAAAGAAGCTTAATTATTTTTACTCAAAGAAGTGAGCCAAGGTTCAAAGATATGTAGTAGCTGGGCCTTCAGAGGAGGCTGTTAGGCAGCTGGAGGAGGAAAGAGGCACCGGAGGGACACATAGATCCCCCTGGAAAAGGAGCATGCAGAGCCTGCTCAGAGCAACCCCACTGGCTGATAAGGCAGCCCAGGAAAGGCATGGGGGACATGTGTGGGACAGGCTATGAGAGACCTTGTAACATATAAGTAGTTTATATTTGAGATAGTACACAATAAGGATCCATGAACAGAAATTAAATGACAAATTCTCTAAGCACAGGTAAGAAATTATTTTTATATTACTGAGTATCTGACAAAATAGAAACCAAAGAAAACTTAGGGCTAAATCATTACAATTACTGCCAATGGAAAATCATTTTTAAGTGAATATACAGTATTTATGGGATTAAAGGAAAAGTATAATTCAATTAATCAAAATAAAATATGCAGACAAATTTTCAGAAACATAACTGCTTATAAACCAAAGCACATGTGTGGTACATTGTGAACCATAATAGAGGTACTATTTGATATAAGGCAATGAACAACTAAAATACCTGCAAATACAAGAAATTTGTGTCTTAAAATTTGTTAGAAAAAATTTTACTGTGTGCTTATAGTTAATATTTTAAAAGCAAAACCAAAATTGATTGCCAAAGATGAAAATGATTTTAAAAAACCAATTTGAATGGTAAACCTATAAATATATTTTTATGTTTCTAAATGCTAGCTCACAGTCTAAAAGATACTGAAATATAAATATGTTTATTTAAAAAACGAAATGATTCATCATGAAATACTTACTGTTGGCTTCACTAGCAACTGACCCATCACTGTGAACATACGGGAAAGGCCAACTGGTGTACACACTGCAGAAATAAGATCACCAACAGAGAGAAACTGTATTTCAGAGCTAGGAGAGATAAACAACTTGTCCATAAAAAGTAGAACCAGGTCAAAGATTATTATTATTATATTTTCGTCTCCAATTTACATTCTCAGTGTTTGTCAGAGCACTGTTTAATTTCATCAGTAACAAAGCCAGAGCGGCAGTGTGAGGACGGGCATTACTACAGCCAGCAAAGGATGCGTGAAGACAAAAGATGATTTGGATATTCAGGATTCCGGTAGTTGAACAGTAACAAACACTTTTGCTTAAAAGAAGTTAAAGAAAACCAAGTAAAGGACAGATTAAATCTCAAGTATTAATAAAACTGAGAACCAGACAAGAATATCTAAAAGTAACAACTATAGTCTTAAGTCTTTTGAACTACATTTACCTAAGACAGGTTGTGATGCTGCAAGTAAAACAAAACAAATTTTGAAATCAAAACCACAAATTCATCATACAGAATTCTACCATTTCTATTTAAAAGCACCATCTAAGCTGGGTGTGACGGCTCATGACTGTAATCCCAGCACTCTGGGAGGTCAAGGTGGGAAGATGGTTTGAGCCCAGTAGTTTGAGACCAGCCTAGCCAACACAGCAAGACCCTATCTCTACAAAAAAAGAAACAAAAATTAGCCAGGAGTGGTAGAGCACACCTGTAGTCTGAGCTACTTGAAAGGCTAAGGTAGGAGGATCACTTGAGCCCAGGAATTCAAGGATACACTGAGCTATCATCATGCCACTGCATGCCAGCCTGCACTACAGAGCAAAACTCTGTCTAATTAATTAATTGATAAATTAATGTTAAATCTAGCATTGTGATAGGGGTAGGGGGAGAAGAAGGCATGTGTGTGGGCGTGTGTGAGCATGTGGTGTGTATGTGTGTGTGAATGTATCTCTCTCTCTCTAGATCTAAACCAGGGATGAGGACTTCCTTAGAGAACAACAAAAGTATCTCATTATTTCAAAGTTTCTGTTTATTAAAACTTATTTTGAGGGTGGTGCCTATGGCTCAAAGAAGTAGGCACCAGCCCTATATACCAGAGGTGGCGGGTTCAAACCCAACCCCAGCCAAAAACTACAAAAAAAAAAAAAATTATTTTGAACAACAACAAAAAAAAATGTTAGGGTCAATGCGAAAAAAATCTCCCAAGTTGTTAGGGAATCTCTTGAGAAAACTTTCCCATAAATTTTCCAAAATACAGGACAATTCTACTTTCCTATCAATATTGAGTCAGAAAAATACTTACAGAGAAGTAACAAACATCCCATCAATGATATACAGGAATATAAGTAGGGAAGATAGAACTCCCAGAGATCTATAAAAAGAGGAAATATATTTTAATAAATCTAACTACTACATATTAAGATGTAGTTGGTCTGTATTAAGTAAGATATATGCTAACTATATCTTAGTATATAATAAACATCATAATTGCCTATTTGAGTCTACTAAACCACATAATTTCTAAAATGTACAATAAAAAGATCGAAAATAGAAGAGGAAATAACCACTTTGTAGAACATATTTGCAGAAAGAAAAACAAAAAGCCTCCATGGAATTTAAAAATTAAAACTCATGAACCAAAAAAAAAAAATCCAAAAAGTTGCTTAGTCATTCTATACATTTGAAATGAAAATTCATTTCTTTTCATAAACATATCTGAAAACCTCCTAATTCTATAAATTAACATGAAGGGTTAGCTAAAAAAGAGTCATTGATACACTTTTAAAATTGAATGTGTAATTATATCCCAAACTACAGTTTCCATTATAGAAACTGGTTTCAGTGAATCCGTACCATATAAAGACTCCATACTGGCAGCGTCATTGTCAATGAGGGCAGAAGCTACCCACACTATCCCAAGGATCAGTAATGCAAGAAGGACTAGCATGACCAGAGTTTCTAAAATGCGTGCTCGGATTCCCTGAAAAATATAATAAGAGAGATTATTTTAGTACTTTATTTCTCTCATGAACAATAAGTTTATGAAAAGCATAAAATATCTTTTGGAACGTGGGGAAATTTGTATTTATAATAAAAAAAAACAGTAAATGCTTAAAACTTACAATGTTTAGACTGACTTTTCTTTTCAAAATTATGGAAAATACTATGAAGCTTAGATAAAATATAAAAACATTCTTCATAAAAACATGTACAGAACCATTTTTCCCCGTTTTTAATTAAATCATAGCTGTGTACATTAACGTAATGGGGTATAATGTGCTGGGTTTATATACAATTTGAAATATTTTCCTCAAACTGGTTAACATAGCCTTCACAGCATTTTCTTAGTTCAGAACCATTTTTTTTTTTTTGCAATATTTAGGATTACAGTTTTATTATAAAGGATGCAAATCAGGATCAGGCAACTGAAGAGACACACAGGGTGAAGTCTGGGAGGGTCAGAACCATTTTTAACAACGACTTTCCTAACACTTTCCACCGAATTTCTACATGCGATTCAAACTGAGAGCCTGCAAGGCTAATTGCCGCAGACAGCGCACAGCCGCGGGCACCGGCCCCTCGGCGGCTCCCCGTGGCCTCAGGCGCCCCCTAGTGTGCCGCCAAGGAACAAGCAGTGCAATCCAGTATTACAAACGCTGTGAACATTACTTTTATCAATTATTTATAATTCCTTTCTTCACATTATATACAATTTTCACTAATGCACAGGGTTAGAATATAAGGAGGAATCATACCTGCCCTTAGGACCAAACTGTACGGCAGACTTAAACACAAGAAATGTAGGACAAGGTAGTAAGAGAAACTTCTTTATACTCCTGAAATGTCACCAAATGACTGAATCTTTACCTAAAGACTCTTACTGATATTTTATACTATAATGCACTAGTTTGCAATATCTAACACAACAAAATTAATTATAAATACATTCGTGTTTCTCAATAAATCATGTGACCTTTCATTTCACATTAAAGATATGAGTTATAAACATCCAAAATGCACTTATTTCAATTTTGTCCTAAATATTCTTTTCTAATTGCTGAATTGTAGAAATAAATAGAATTTAAATAACAGAGCCCAGTTCTTCAATTGAAGAAACAGGAAAGGGAATTCCTGACACCACAAAGACACATCCAGCCTTACAGTACAATAACCTCAGAGGCGAAGAGGCTTTCCTTACTGGTCCTTCAACAGCATCACAGACTTACCAAAAGGCTGCCCTTGGTAGGTTTAAAATACTTCCTCAAAACTGAGAACCAGCCCACCTTAATGTCTCTCGTTAATAAGGGTGGTCGGAGGAATAGAATGAACAAGCCTATGTTTTGACAGAGATATTGTGGCAGTAGCTACTATTCAAGTGAGACAAAACAGGAACAGTCACAAACACACTACTTACTACTTTACTAAAGTCATTACTTTGTAACAATTAAATTGATTTTCTCTAAATATGTCCTACATGTTGAGAGACAATGTTCCACAGATCTTTACATTCTGTGCATCTTATGAGCAGAGGCAAGGACAGTTCTTGTTTGGGACTGTCTTCTCAAGGACATCTGTATAGTAAACAGCCTGGGATGTCACAGACAGTATCTCTCTCAGGTTTATTTACTATTTAATGATAATGTTGCCTCCAAACAAAGGGCAGATTTGCTTGAAAATCCAAGGGTTTCTTAAGCCCAGGGTTCCTTAGCTATGACACAAGCCCACCATAGGGGCTGCCCTTATGGGGCTTGTGCACTTGCTGTGCTATGCATAAAAAAGTTCTCTGCCTCTGACCGAGAAAGCTCATGTCTACAAGCATCCCTGACACTGGCAGAATAACTTGTTAGCTTGCAAGCAGGATGAATTTCAGACCCTTCACAGTTGTGGACTGCCAACAGTTTTTGACAACGAGGATGGGGGACTAACTACGATGTGGCTTTCTACAAAAGAAAATAAGGGCTCACTAGGTTGGGTTAAAGGATATGAGAAGACTCCTTGGACCTGGTAAGGAACACTCTCACCCAAGTGGCAGAAACTCAACAAGCAGAAATTCAAAATAAAACTACCTACTGAAACACATCTGCAGGCCAAGAGGCCTAGGGGTATGTGACGGAACCCTCTGGAGGCTTGGGTGTTGTTCCCTCTCCTTTGAGCAGAAGCAAGAAGGAATGTTACTGTCACGATGTAACAGCAAGCCCTCCAATACCAGCTAAGACAGTGGTTCTCAGCCTTCCTAATGCCACGGCCCTATAATTCAGTTTCTCATGTTGTGGTGACCCTCGACCATAAAATTATTTTCGTTGCTACTTCATAACTGTAATTTTGCTACTGTTATGAATTGTAACGTAAATATAGGACATGCAGGTGTATTTAGGCAACCCTGTGAAAAGGGTCGTTCCACCCCTAAAGGGATTGTGACCCACGGGTTGAGAACTGCTGAGCTAAGAGGTCCCAGTGGTACAGCTGCTCAGTCAAGAGTTCTGAGGCACAATATACCGTGTCAGAAATAAGGATTTAGAGCTCTTGCTTAAATCAAAAACATTACAAGTCTGGCTATACCATGAGTAGCAATGCAGAATGAAAGATACCCTGCTTAATGGTGTGGGTCATTCATCTTCTCCATGCCTCTCCCCAGGTCTGACCTCAGATGCTTGAGGAAAAACGATGACTAAGGTAAAGCAGAGTTCTCCCTGTCCTCAAGGGGTATGAAGCCATACATACCCACTGGAGTATGCAGGAGGACTTCTGGGAAGAGAGGAACTCAAACTTTTATGGCTCTGTTGGGTACAGGCACCCAAGACCATCCCAACTAGTCCTTCTCAAAGGACTGAGAAGTGACTCCACAAGCTCAGTGAAACATTAACATAACAAAAATATAAAAGTGCAAAAACAAGAGAAAAAGGTAAAACCAAATATATTTACTATAACCACATATGCAAATTAGGTCAAGAAAACAAAAATTCAACTATGTAAAACATACCTAAAGTGATACAAAAAAAATGAGTGAAATTGAATGATCGAATGCTTATTAATTAAATAAAACTTTTTTTAAAGTAATAGGAGTATCTCTGGTTTAACATAGAAACATATAATGCAAAACACCTTACCTGGGACCTCGTAGGACATGTTGTATTGATAAAATTCACTGTACACTACATATACCTCAATATTATATTCTATTTCTTTAGTTTAAATGGTAAGTACATGTGCTTCATTGTTACTGTTCTTTATATTTGAATAAACAGAGAACTTTTATTCTTTCTTACGTATGTTCATGCATATGTGATATTAAGCAAAAATTCACTCAAAATTTTAAAAAGTTAAAAATTCACAAGAGTCCATTTCATGAGCTGTCACTGCTCAGTGGACACCACCAGCTTCTGAAACAGCCAAACACCAGGAGCCCAGCCCAGACATGAAGGGGGACCTCTGGGCTTGAGGGGCTCTCTGGGTGGCTTGGCTGCAGCAGTGGAGTTAGGAGTTTCCCCCAAGAGGTATCTACTACTTTTTTACCTGTCAGGTAGGGCCAGGCAGGTCTCAGCTCTAGACTAGAACACTCCTCTTTGGCCAGGAATCTAACTGGTCCTGGAATCTAAGCTGCTCTCCCCCAATCAGGATGTCAGGCAAGACAGCTGCATGGCCTCCACAGGCAGGGCAATCCACTTCAGGAAGAGGAGAGTGGGGGTTCACCACTGCACTTTCTAAGCAGTCTACTTGGGAGCTGTGTCAGGCAGGAGTGGCTCTGCTACAAGAGGAAATGGCCTGCATGCATGGGAGTTACCAAGCCTCTCATTCAAGCTGGGACACAGCCTCTCCTCCCGGGATGCTGGGTCAAAAGGAAGGGCTGGTCCCTGCAGTCAAGCGTGCACATGAGTACGAAAAGCATCGATGCCAATTACGGGTCAGGCAGTGCAAGCCACACCAACAGTCTACGGAATCAGCCTGGAGGGCCTTGCCCCCAAATCACCTGCACTGCGAGTCTTGCCCAAACCCTATCAGTTGACTGTACCATGGGGTGCCTGGTGTGCATGACGCAGAGTCTACAGCAACAGCCCCGCAGTCCAACAACTGCCAGACTGTCCCGCTGGGAGGGAGAAGAGAGCACATGAGGGAACCATGGGGAAGAGGGGATGGGCCAGCAGGCAGCACTCTCCCTCCCTGCTCCCTCCTCCATGGTGGGCAGGTGCACCCATGCTACTTCCGCCACACGCCTGCTGGCGTTCAGTCCACACCCTGACCTGGACACATGCTGCTTCTGAGGTGCAGACTGCCACGCTCTGCCCTCAGCCACTGCTCCGCTGCCCTGCGAGTACAGGGCAAGTCTTTGCAGAGGGCCACCAAGGAGACACACCAATTGATTTCTGATGTCTGTGCTCTGATCCAAGCTTTACACCGTTCAGGTCTGGGACTCCACTCAGCAGCCACACCACAGTGTCTTTGAACTGGGCTGGGGGCTTGCTGCCCCAGGGTCACACCACCACCCCTTCCTCCTCCCACAGCAGGCAAGTAAACTACAGCCAAAGCACAGTTCAGCCTGTTTAAACACAGGACAGTGGGGTACCCTATCTCCCCATCCTCCTCTAACCACTGAGTTGAGCACATTCAAAATCAGATCTGCAAAGTCTTTTGTTTGTTTGTTTGAGACAGGATCTCATTCTGTCACCTGGGCCTAGAGTGCAGTGGTGTCATCACAGCTCACTGCAACCTCTAACTCGTGAGCTCAAGTGATCCTCCTGCCCCAGCTTCCTGAGTAGCTGAGACTACAGGTGCACCACCATGTTCAGCTAATTTTTCTTTCTTTTTTCTTTCTTATGTGAGTATGTGTATGTGTGTGTGTGTAGAGACAGGAAACAGAGTCTCACACTTTTGCTCAGGCTGGTCTCAAACTCCTAACTTCCAGGAGTCCTCCCACCTCAGTCTCTCAGAGTGCTGAGCTTACAGGCATAAGCTACCCTGCCCCTGACCCAAAGAGTCTTTTCATATCACCAAACCTGACCTGAGGGGCCCTTAACCTTCCTCCTCACCATCCAATCTCATTACCAGCGTCATCAGGTCTGGAGTCTGGAGCCTTACAAGATAGTAAGCTAGCCTGTTGCTGTTGCAGGGATGCAGGTAGACTGGGCACACAAGACTCCTGGGTCAGAAATAAAGGGCTTTATTACTCAATGCACAGCAAGCATCATGAGCACCAGCAGGCATTCCCTGATGCTCCCAAGTCTCACGGGCAATGTCAGTCCAGATGGACATGACATGTGCAGAGGAGGTGTGCAGCAGCTGAGGAGCTATAGTGGGGATCTGCCACTTTCATGACACATAAGTAAGGCTGCTTTGTGGCCCAGAAGGAGTCGTATTTTGTTCCTCAAGGCTGCTCAGTATAAACACAACCCTAACAAACGGCCCAGGTAAAGAACAGCCTTTAGGCACCCAAGAAGAACAGTTTAGTCTCTTCCAAACCTCTGATACACCTCTTTCTCCCGGGGTCCAATACAGTTTTTGTTGGGCCAAAGGGAGGGGACAGTCCTTATGGCAGAGAATGGACAGCACAGACATGTAAAACTCAGTCCCCAAGCCCCAGCACAGACTGATACTGTCCTGCGGCCTGTTAGAAGTCAGGCTGCAGATCTCTGCCCCACCTACTCCATCCGTGACAAAACTGGCTTGCATGAGACTCAGGACCCTGGCTGCAGGTGGAGCAGCTTCATCTGCACCTCCACCTCTCCCTGTTGCTCACAACACGGCCTGAGCTCTGCCTCCCATCACCTCTATCTGTGGAAAAGCCGTCGTCCACGAAATCAGTCCCTGCTGCCAAAAAAAGTTAATCCCAATTATTTATTAGGCAGTGTAAGCCATATAATAGTATGAATCAGCCCCAAAGGGCCTTCCCTTCCCCCCTAAAAAGGCAGGAATGTTCAGGGCAGACGGTCACTTCTCAGGCACTTCTCTCTCAATATGTGACTGACCAAGAAGAGAAAAATATTTAAAAGGGTTTACAGACTCAGAAGAATAACTAACAGTGTTGATTTAATAAATTTAATAAAGTAATCCCCTATAGGGAATAGCACATTTCTAATTACTCAAGAAAAATTTATAAAATAAATTGTAAATAAAGCTACCAAAAATGTCAAATTCTAAAATATAAATTTCCTTATCTGAATATACTACATTAATGATAAAGAATAAAAATATCTGAACATAATAATTTTTTTTTCTTGAGACGGAGCCTCAAGCTATCCCCCTGGGTAGAGTGCCATGGCATCACAGCTCACAGCAACCTCCAACTCCTGGGCTCAAGCGAGTCTCCTGCCTCCGCCTCCCAAGTAGCTGGGACCACAGGCGCCCGCCACAATGCCTTGCCATTTTTTTTGGTTGCAGCCATCATTGTTGTTTGGCGGGCCCGGGCTGGGGATTCGAACCTGCCACCTTAGGTGTACGTGGCTGGCGCCTTAGCCGATTGAGCCACAGGCGCCGAGCCTCTAATTGGCTTTTTATGTAGGCACATGCTATCATTTTAGAGATACAACATCATCCCATATCTCTCTAAGGATATTAATTATACTTTTTTTTTGAGACAAAGTCTCACTTTGTCACCCTTGATAGAGTGCTGTGGTGTCACAGCTCACAGCAACCTCAAACTCTTGGGCTTAAGTGATTCTCTTGCCTCAGCCTCCTGAGTAGCTGGGACTACAGGTACCTGCCTCGGTACCCAGCTATTTTTTTTTAAGAGACTGGGGTCTAACTCTTGCTCAGGCTGGTCTTAAACTCCTGAACTCAGCGATCCACCTGCCTCGGCCTCCCAAGTGTTGGGATTACAGGTGTGAGCCACTGCACCCAGCTAATTATACTCTTTAATAGTCTTTTACTGAATCTCCTATTAGTTTTATTTCCTTGGATGGAACTTTTTCCTCTTCTTTTTCTTTCACTGTGTCTTCTTTTCTAAAATTCATGGTGGTTATGCAAAAGCCTGAACATGCTTTATACTAGCAGTAGTTCTCAACCTTCCTAATGCTGCAACCCTTTAATACAGTTCCTCATGTTGTGGTGACCCCAACCATAAAATGATTTTTTTTTTTTGAGACGGAGTCTCAAGCTATCCCCCTGGGTAGAGTGCCATGGCATCACAGCTCATAGCAACCTCCAACTCCTGGGCTCAAGCGAGTCTCCTGCTTCCACCTCCCAGGTAGCTGGGACCACAGGCGCCCGCCACAACGCCTGGCCATTTTTTGATTGCAGCCATCACTGTTGTTTGGCGGGCCTGGGCTGGGGATTCGAACCCGCCACCTTAGGTGTATGTGGCTGGAACCTTAGCCGATTGAGCCACAGGCGCCGAACCATAAAATGATTTTTGTCAGCAATGAAAATAATTTTCTGGTTGGGGGTCACCACAACACGAGGAACTGTATTAAAGGGTTGCAGCATTAGGAAGGTTGAGAACCACTGATCTAGGGAGTGAAAAAATGGTGAGAGGAGGCCCAGGGAGACTGCTGGCTTATTTTAACCAGCACTGAGCAACTAAGCACATGCATATCTTTGATAAAATATAAAAAGCATAAAATACTAGAGGGGCAGCTCTCTCCTCCATTTGCACACCAAGGAAAGGCCATGTAAGGACATACCAAGACTGCTGTCTGCAACCAACGGAGATAACCAGAACCCTAAGCAGACATCAATCCTGCCAGCATCTTGACCTTGGGCTTCCAGTCTCCAGAACTAAGTGAAAATGAGTATGGGGGAGAGAACAGCAGTGATTTACACCCGAACTTGTAGACCGGAAGATGAAGAAAGCTGGGTAAGTCTAAGCTTAGGAACTGAAGGGAGATGAAAGCATTGTTTCACATGAGGTCTGGCATTCATCATCCTGGACTTGTTCAGACCTGTCTGAGCTTTCCTGGGAACAGAGAAAGAAGCTAAGCACGGGTCATATCAAAGCAGAGGATAATATGTTAACTAGACATGATTGTCAAGGGGTCATCTCAGAGATAAATGCATTTATGTTCACAAGGTCCTTAAGCTCCCAAGAAGAAAGATGGCTGTGACTCTGGTCCCATTAGTAATGTCTTTGGTTTTCTTGAGTGAGTGTACTCGCAATAATAAAAGCTATACAGTCTAAGAAGCAAAAAACCAGAGGGGCAGATGGGCAACTCTGACAGGTTCTGAGAGGAGTGCCTAGGGGCTCAATCCTGACAATGCAAGGTAGAGGTTCTGTTTGGGATGGGTGGGGAGGAAGGAGTGGGCAGCAAAGGGGCTCAAGCATGGGACCTGGGAGAAGCAGTATTTTGGAAAAGCCTCTCCTTTACTTGGAGAAAAGGAGGCTGGCAGCAGGTACAGAGGTCAGCGTGTAAGGTGGGCAAAGAACACAGGGACCCCTTATGCGTGGGTGCCAAAGGAGGTCTGAATGAAGAGCAAAGCTGAGCTAGGCATGGGACTGAAACTTAGGCGGGACCAGATGGCTGACCTTGGCTGCCTCAGGACAGCCACGTACACAGAGGCATGGGACAACTCCTGGTGGAGCGCCTCAGGCTGGTCTGGGGAGGTGCTGGGGCCCATTGCATGTTTCTGGTAAGAGGGAAGGATGGGATCTGCCTGGTTTCTAGCTCCACATGGTGGCCTGGCCATATGGCAAATTTGGTTCCAGCAACTTTTCTGGCCCCTTGGAGTCAGGGTCCCTGTGGTGGCCTTACTCTGCCTGCTGGCTTCTTTTCCCACGGTGGCCTCTTCCTGCAGCCTGTACTGCCTCTGTATGAGCCAGAGTCTCACATCTCATGGGTTTTGAGATAAGCAGTGGGTTTTGCAGGTTGGACTGGCTCCAGGGGGACATCTGCTTCCACAGGGCTGTCACATTCCACGGCAGAGCAGTCTGACTCCTCAGGGTGCCCATGTGAGGTTTGATTAAAGGCTATGAGGGACTGCTACTTGGAAGGCTTTTGTCCCTCCATAGGGAATTTGATCCCACTGTGGTGGAATTCACTGCAGCTGGCTCTGGAAGTCTGAAAATCAAGAGTCACTTTAGGAGATCCTTCTAGGGAGAGAGGCCAGGCCGGAGGAGCAGGGAGCCCAGATGCAGGCTCTCAGCCGGGTCTCTCACCAGGCAGGCAGGCAGGAGTGAGCGTGCGGGTGCCCAGCACAAAGCATACTCACTATTTTTTATTTTAGCATACTTTATGTGTAGTTCTGATTTGTTCATATTTACCTAAAAGCTAATAACATTGAATGCCTTTTCATAAGCTTATTTGCTACCTGTATGTCCTTTACTATGAAATGGCAATTGATATCTTTTACTCATTTTCTAATTTAGTTGTTTATTTTTTTCCTGTTGACTTTTGAGCATTCATCGTGTATGAGATACTAGCCTTTTGTTAGATATGTGGTTTCCAAATAATTTCTACTCATCTGTAGCTTCCCCTTTCATCCTCTTACCAAGGTCTTTCACAGGGCAAAAGTTCTCAAAGTATATGACATTCAATTTATCAGTTTTTCTTTGATGGGCCATGCTTTTGATGTCAAGTCTAGGCCTATATCACAGAAATATACTTCTATTCTCTTTCCTAATAGTTGTATAGTTTTATGTTTTACCTTTAAATCTGTAGTCCATTTGTTAATTTTAATATGTGAAGTTAGAGATTTAGATCAAAGTATTTTGTTTTCCTGTTTTTGTTTATTTGCTTTTGTCTGTAGATATCCAATTGATCCAGCACCAGACAGGGTGTCCATAAAGGTCGGGTGCAATTTACTATGTTAAACTATTTAAAATTGCATATGAACTTTTATGTCCATCCTGTATATTGAAACAGCAGCACATTTGTATTTTTGTCCAAAATCATTTGGAGATGTTGGTGGGAATCTGTTTCTGGGTTCTCTGTTCTGTTCCTACTATATCTTTCTTATACAGTACCACACTGTTTTAATTTCTACCAAATAAAACTTAATATTGGATAGAGTAATTGGTCCCTCTTTATTCTACTTTTTCAAGCTTATTTTAAGTATTCTAGCACCTGTGCCTTTCCATATAAATGTTAAAATAAGCCTGTCTATATAGAAGGTCTAACAATTAAGTTTGCAAAGTCATCCTAGAAAAAGTGCTGCCTACCTTGATGCTAAGTTGAAGTATTTCCCTTGGTATGCACCAATGCCAGTACCTAGCCTACACTTCAAAGCAATTTTGGAACTCTTTCTGGCGTGACTATCAACATTGAAAATGAAAGGATAAAAGAGATATTCCAGGCAAATAGAAACCCAAAGAGAGCAAGAGTAGCTATGCTTACAGCTAATAAAATAGGCTTTAAATTAAAAACTGTAAAAATAGTCAAAGAAGGTCATTGTATAATAATAAAGGGGTCAATTCAACAAGAAGATATAATAATGGTAAATATATATGTACCTAACATTGGCACACCCAAATGTATGAAGCAAATTTGAATAGATCTAAAGATAGAGATAGATTGCAGTACCCTAACAGTAGTGAACAAAGTTAGTACAAGGAAAAATGCTGAAGATCATAGCAGAAATAAAATTGAGGCTAAGAAACAATTAGAAAGTTTAGCAAAATAAAAAGTGGATTTTTAAAAAAGACAGACAAAATCAACAAACGTTTAGCTAGACTAAGAAAAACAGAGAAGAGCCAAATAAATAATATCAGAGATGAAAAAGGAACCAATACAACAAATACCGCAGAAATACAAAGGATCCTCAGAGACTATTATGAACAAATATATGCCAACATATTGGAAAACCTAGAAAAAAATTGGATAAATTCCCATATTTTTTGATACATAATATTTTCATTTTCATTCAGTTTCATAGTAGTTTTGATTTCCTTTGAGTCTTTGATCCATGTCTTATTTAGAAGTGTGTTAATGTCCAAGTATTAAAAGATTTCCCAGTTGTCTTTCTGTTACTGATTTCTAGTTCTATTCTGGTTTCTTTCAACTGTTTAAAGTTTGTTTTATGGTCTAGGATATGATCTTTCTTATTAAATTTTCCATGGACACTTGGAAACAAACATATAGTCTGCTTTTAGGGGTATAATGTTCCATTATGTCAGTTAGATGCTATTGATTGGTTGTGTTTTTAAAATCTTCTGTATCTTTGATGATTTCTTTCTTTCTTTCTTTCTTTTTTTTTTTTTTTTGAGACAGAGTCTCACTATGTTGCCCTCAGTAGACTGCTGTGGTGTCACAGTTCACAACAACCTCAAACTCTTGGGCTTAAGGGATTCTCTTGTCTCAGCCTCCCAAGTGGCTGAGACTACAGGGGCCCACCACAATGCCTGGGTATTTGTTGTTGTTGTTATTGTTGTTGTTGCTGTCATTGTTGAGCAGGCCTAGACCAGGTTTGAACCCACCTGGTACCCTACTCACTGAGCTATGGGTGCCAAGCTTGTATCTTTGATGATTTCGTCTCTAATAGTTCTATCTATTTCTGAAAGGGAGATATTGAAATCCCTAGCTATAATTGTAGACTTGTCTATTTTTCCTTTAGAGTCTGTCAATTTTTGCGTCATGTATTTGAAACTCTTTTTTGTGTACATATTAAAGATCAATATGTCTTCTTGGCAGATTGATCCTATTATTATTATATAGTGTCTCTCCTTGCCTTAAGTAATTTACTCTGAAGTTACTTTATCTGATATTAATAAAGCCCCTCCTTCTTTTGGCATTTTATTTTATTTTTTAAGACAGAGTCTATCTTTGTTGCCCTGGGTAGAGTGCCCAGGAAGAGGTGGGACCAGTTGTACAGCTATAAAGACAGTCACATTTCTGAGCAGCTCAGTTGTTATTTGAAATTATAAATCTGCTAGAACAACCACTGAATTTTCAAGTGGTGTCCAAATACTCACAGTCCATTGGGACATTTTCCTTACTCTGTAGCTGAACTTCATGAAATAGTACTTTCACAACACCTAATCTGCTATTTTTTTTTTTTGAGACAGAGTCTCACTTGTTGCCCTCAGTAGAGTGCTGTGATGTCATAGCTCATAGCAACCTCAAACTTGTGGTCTCAAGAGATTCTCTTGCTTCAGCCTCCTAAGTAGCTGGGACTACAGGTGCCCACCACAATGCCTGGCTATTTTTAGAGACTGTGTCTCACTCTGGCTCAGGCTGGTCTTGAGCCTGTGAACTCAGGCAATCCACCCGTCTTGGCCCCCCAGAGTGCTAGGATTACAGGCATGAGCCACTGCAACCAGCCCACCTACTCATTTATTGCATGAGTGAAGGCTCCCCAGGCCAAAAGATAAATTAAGATGATATAAGTAAAAGAAATGTGTATTAGTGATTGTAGGGCTTCCTGGAGTCTTTGGTACTGATGTCCCCAGGGGTACAGAGCCCTCCTGCTGCCCCAGATGCCCAGAGTCCTTTTTACCCCAGACCTCAGGGATAAATCTGAGCCCAGCTGTCCTATGCAGAAATCTGAAGACAGAAGGAACCAGAGAACAGGAAGGGGAAGGGTCATTCTCAGACGGAGGAACAGGTCTGTTTGGCACCCATTCCATAGAGGTGCCTGACCCCACTTGGAATGTCAGTTGCCTCTCCCTTAACTCCTGTACCCTTGTCCCTCCCAGTTCTTCTCACTCTGGGCCCCGCGGTATCAGTCTCCTTTTTGCCTCTCATGCCTGTCTCACATGACAGTAGGTCCTCCACCTCTCAGAGCTTCTCCACCTTGAAAATCCTGAAATACCATCCTCATTCTCTGCTTACCTTTCCCACCAACCTAGAGGGAAATGGGCCTGGCCTTGCTCCCTCTCCTTTATTACCACCCCCAACCTCTTTAACCCCTAGTTGACTGGCCTGCTTTCAAATGCCACGAACATCAGGAGTGAATGCCACTGCTAGTATGGGTCCTCCATCACACTGAACTTCTCAGATCATTTGATGACTGCTTATAATTCACTCTGCATTTAGGATTGCAGTCTTTCCCCCTCATGAGTCCACTTACATCTCTAAGGAACCCATTCTGCTGCCCATTCATGTGGTTATCAAGTGTTAAAACTCTGTCCTCAGCAAAGTGAAGGTACAATTGAAGATTTTCACATGATTCCACTTTTGGAACAGGAAAAATAGTACATGTATAGACAACTGAATGGCAGGAAATATATCAAAATGTCTATACATTTTTTTTTTGAAGTTCTTGGCCGGGCCTGGGTTTGAACCCGCCACCTCCAGCATATGGGGCTGGCACCCTACTCCTTTGAGCCACAGGCACCGCCCATGTCTACACATTTTTTAAAAAGTAAAAAATAAGAGTAAAAATTCAACTGGTTCTTTGTCATTATGACATTATGAATGATACTATGGCAGTATAGTTCACTTGTTTTTCCTTTTCTTTGGGCCGTTATGAAATTATAAGATGAAAAAATCTTTGCAATAAGAAACACTCATAATCAGAATGCACTTATTTATAAATCAAAAGCATATGTTACAAAACAGAGTAATAACATAGTGTACTGCTAAAATATTGAGAGAAATAAAGTATGCATTCATTCCAAGGAAAAATTCAATGAGAATAAAACAAAATATGAAAAATATTTTGATTTAGATGGCAATAATAATGTTAACTTTCCTAATCTTCATTTTTTTTTTAGACAGTCTCATTATGTTGCCCTCAGTAGAGTGCCGTGGCATCACAGATCACAACAACCTCAAACTCTTGGGTTCAAGTATTCTCTTGCCTTAACCTCCCAGGTAGCTGGGACTACAGGCACCTGTCCCAACACCTGGCTATTTTTTGTTGTTGCAGTTGTCGTTGTTTTTAGCTGGCCCGGGCTAGGTTTGAACCCACCACCCACAGTGTATGTGGCTGGCGCCATAACCACTATGCTACAGGCACAGAGCCCCTAATCTCCATTTTCAATATACCTGTATTGAATATCTGTTCCCCTGCCCCCACATTCAGATAAACTCTGTATCATCATTGGTACTATGGGGTTAAGAGCAAATAGGCTATGGATGACATGTCTGGGTTCTAGTTGTGCCTGGGCAACTCTCTAGCTGTGCATCCTTAGGCAAGATCTTTAAGGACTTGTTCCAGGTATCTGATCAGAGGAAGTCCCTAACAAGTTAATGACCTTGCCCATGATTAGATGGATAGGACACCAATTATACCATTTCAGTACATTATGGCTTTGGCTGAAAGGACTGAACTGAACTATGGATTTTCAGTGTGGAGGGCACACTGGAAGCTATCTTATGTAATTTCTGTGCATGTATGTGCTTGTGTGATTTTTTATGCCCTGATTCAGCACCATCTCTGCTCTTTTTATTTATTTATTTATTCATTCATTCATATTTTTTTTTTAGAATTGAGTTCCTTCTGTGTTCCCCAAGCTGGTCTGGAGCTCCTGGGCTCAAGCAATCCTTTCACCTCAGCCTCCCAAGAGCACCACTATACTCTGCTCATCCCCATCAGTTTTTTAAACTCTAGGAAATATGTAGAGCAAAACCCCCACATTATTAATGTACAACAGAGAGATGAATGTTGGTCAGAAACATAACATTTAGTTGAAGTCTTTTTATAAACTTGGGGCAAGGGGACAGTGAATACTTACCAAAGCATTCAGTAATGAAAACTCACAAGTGGGAGAACTAGCAAGGACAAAGACACCCAGTGTGGGTTTAGTTTCTAAATCTTTCATGTAGTTTTTTGGCCAGGAGCTGGACTCCTCAGATATGATAGGAGATGTCATTTGAGTTTCCTTTGGAAATCTTTCCGCATATACTATGCCACTGTCTTAGTCCACTGGCGGTGCTATGACAATACCTTAAGATGTATAAATTATAGAAAGCAGAAATTTATTGCTTATGATAAATTGGTGGTTGGGATGTCCAAGGTCAAGGTGCCAGCATAGTTAGCGTCTGCTGAGGAGTCCCTCCCTACTTCATAGATGGCACCTTGCAGCTATGTCCTCAGATGGTTGAAGAAGCTGGGGACTTCTTCAAGCCTCTTCTATAAAGGTGCTATTCCCATCCATGTGGGAAGAGCTCTTATAACCACTTCCCAAAGGCTCCTGTTCTTAATACTATCTCTTTGGTTACCAACATATGAATCCTGGGGGGAACACCAACATTCAGACCATTAACGACCACCAAAGCATAAAATTCTCTTTTTATTTATTTAGTATTTATTTATTTTCTTATTAGGTCATATATACATAGATCATGAATACATTTATGCCTTTGTGGGATTCAATGTGTTGATCATTTGTACAAATTGGAGTGCTTACATCCTACTAATTAACATAGCTTTCACCTCATTTACTTAATCATAGTGTCAAGACATGTGCGTTCAATATTCGATAGATTTCAAATTTTCTTTTTAAATGAAGAAAATACAAGTTTGGTATTTTATGATGCAAGCTGAGGTGAGGAAGCAAAAAGATAAAAGAAAAAGAAAACATCAGCAATTACCATAAAATTCGGGATAGTGGAAAGAAAGCTTTGAGGGTGAGGGAGAATATAGTAATTAAGAAGGGCCAGGTGTGGGGTTTCAGGCCGTTGGCAAGTTACATTTCTTTATTTGGATGGCACTTCCAGGTAGTATTTGTGATAAATCATTGAGCAGTGTACATCTGCAAGGTATAGGAGTAGCCGTCCACACAGACATATGCATGTGTCACAATTATATACTTACCTTTATAGAAGGTAAGTGTGTATATATATGCACGTGCCGAGACATGGAGGTGGCTTCTCTCCATGCCATGCCGGGATGAGTAAAGCAAAGAACAGCCTTTGGTCTTTTCTCTCCACCACTTAGAATACAACTCACCCATCTTGTCATGGGGAGTAAATGGCTTGTCATTTCCTTGGAATTGCCTGAGAAAGTCAATCTCATGACATCAGAGCTCTGAAGTAGGGAGGGTGCTCTGGAAGCTAACTTGGCCAGAAGAGCATAAGGAGAGTCAGAGGGCTACCTCAGGAAGGCATCTGGTACACTGACCAGGAGAAAAGTGCCTACTGGAGAACAGGCATCTGGGAGAGGCTCCCCAGGTCCAGTGACACGGAGGGGGTGACAGCCAGTGCTCTCCATCATACTTAGAAGAAGATCCCCAACATTTTCAGACACCATGAAGTCCTAGGAGAACTCCCCCTTCACTGCTGCAGCCATTCTGCCCTGCCATTCCTAAAACAGCCAAATGTCCTTTATTCAGACATGCTCTTTTCTCAGGCTGGAAAATAAAAAGACAAGCGTCCTTGCAGCAGTTGTGGTGAAAGGGTGTGTTGACACAGCAGAGGCTGGGGGTGAAGAGGGTTTAGAAGCCACCGCCCCTGCCAAGGGGACCAAGAGACCAAGGAAGGCACAGAGCTCTGTTCTGGGCTATGTCCTCTGTCATAACTGGGGTTGTGGGGGCAAATGTGAGAGCCAAGAGAATGAGTTTCACATATTGGATATCTAGGCTCTAAGAAGCAGTGGTATTAGCGGACATGCACACATATAAATACACATCACACGTGGGCAGTGTGTACACATGCATGATACCGAGCTCTGTTATTCCAGTGCTGGTCTCTGATCACACTCCAAAGGACAGGCCCCTCTATACACATCAGAGAGCCTCTCCCTCCTCTTTCCTTCAAGTTTTACTCATTTGGGGTGGAGTGAGGAACAGAGCAAGGGGGCAGACAACAGAAGAATGGAGGGAGAGGGCGCCCACCCCTTTCTGGTTTCATTTCCAGTGTTTCTTCCTAGTCCATTCCCCAGACCAGGAAGGCCAAGAAGGGTTGAACATTCTATATCTGTCTTCCAGAGCCTTTGGGAGTGTCAGGGATCTTCCTGGACATTTGGCATGGCTTCTCCAGGCACTGAACAGAGGACTCTTTGGTCAAGCCCCATGAGCAGGTGTCCTCATCAGAAGAGGGACAAACTAGAGGAAACCAGAGGGCAGGAAGCAGTCTAAGGTGGGTGAGTGAGGACACAGCTGTCCTATGAAATAGGCACAGGGAGGAGTCACCTCTATTCAGTCCTGGGCTGGGGGAATGGCACCATAGATTGCTTTGGTGGAGAGTGACCCCACCTACTACCCAAAATCCATTCACAGATTTTCTCGTTTCCTTTCTCAGAAAATAGGGATTTGATGGTTTATAGGTTAAAGTACTAAAGGTAAGATGCTCTCCCATGGAACATGTTGATGGATCCATTAAATTGTAAATTGAAGCCCCCTATTGTCCCCGTCCACTTTCAGTTGCTTGGGTTGCAGGGTGGATAGCTGAGAAGGGCAACTGAATGAGTGATTGACCTGCACTAAGGTGGAATGTGGATTTGCTGCTTCACAAAGGTGAGAACAGGATTATTTCTGGAATTGAGGGTATTCATTGGGGCACCTCCTAGCACTCCTGTGTCCAGTTCTAATGCTTAATGGAAAAGTGATGAAATTCCATAATTGCATCACTTCTAAAGACCAATATTCTTTAGGAATGAAAGCCTCAGTTGCCCCACTAGGCACAGATCCATCAACAATTTGAAATTTTGGCAGAATTAGTTTTTTGGGAAGGAAGGTGGGATGATGTATTCCTTATTCATTCCATGATAATGTGTAGGAAAACTTCTCATCAGTCTTAAGATTACAATTTATGGTTTAGTTTCAAGGGCAAATGTAATAAAAGTGAACTCATCCTGTGAGAAATAGAGGCTAACAGGACTCAGCGTGTCACCCTGTGCTAGGCAAAGTGTTCCTTTAACTAAGCAAAACAACAGTGGGTGCTGGCTGTGCGAAAAGTGGTGAATACTTTTGGTTACTCTCAGTTTGTCCAACCAGACATATCCTCCTTCCTCCTATACACTGCTTCCCAGGAAGTTGGCATGTAAAGGCATGTCACGTGTCCTTCATTGCCTTCTGCCTAGTATATGCTGCGGTCACCAATCCCTTGGCTATGCCCAGTGCTGATCTGTGGCCTGTTAGGAACTGGGCCACAGAGCAGTAGGTGAGTGGTGGGCAAGTGAGCAAAGGTTCATCTGTATTTTCAGCAGCTCCCCATCACTTGCATCACCGCCCCCGCCACCCCGAGCTGTGCCTCCTGTCCGATCCTCCCCAATCCCAGTCCATGGGGACCGCTGAGTGTATGGATTTGGCTGAGAGAGGCAGCAGACAGAAATTAAAATGTGAAAGGAAAGAGTATGTCCAGAACACAGCATGAAACACTCTCCACTCAGCCTCTAGCCACTGAGGTTCACCTGCATCAATAATTTCTCTGTTAAGGTTACATGTGACCCCATCTAAAACCTTTTGAGAAAAGAACTCTTGTGGAATCACAGCCAAATCATTTTTCTCTCTTTCTTTCTGTCTCTGTCTCTGCGTCTTTTACTGTTTCTGCCAGTCCCTCCCCTTTTCAAATTTCCTGTTTGTGATTCTGTCTTCTGGAGAGATAAATCAAGCCCTCCAAGTATACACTTTGAAACTTCATCTTCTCCTAACTCCAGTAAGTTTGAGGTGAAGGAGTGTCCTCCTGTGTACTTGGCACACCATCCAGCCTCTGTGAAGATGTCTCTAACCTGCTCAGACTCTCCACTGTAAGTAGATACCCACACATGGTTGAGTGGTTAGTGTTTGTAATTACCTTATATACTTGTTCTGAGTGGAGGGACAGGTAACTCCCTGAGAAATAGAGTAGGAGTAGTGGGTACAATTTGTTCTGAGCAGTTGACCAAGTTTAGGACTCAGTAGTATACCAATGGAACATCCTGTTATACTGGTATGAATAAATTTACTATTTATATATAGCACAAGTGCCTCTTAGTCCAATTGGGCTGCTCCATAACCTGGGTGACATCTTTTAAAAAAACAAGCTTACTGGTTCTGAAGGCTCTGAAGTCCAAGGTCAAGACACCAGGAGATTTAGTTCTGGTGAGGACCTACCTCCTGGTTACACAAGAGTGCCTTCTACTTTGTCCTCTTTAAGTGGAAGGTGTGAAAAAGCTCCCTTGAGCTTATTTTATAAGGGCATAGTACCATTCATGAGACCTCTGCCCTCATCACCCAATTACCTGCCAAAGCCTCCACGTGGCTCTTAACACCATGGCCTTGGGAGTTAGGGTTTCCACACAGGTATTTGTGGGGGGAGTGAGCATCAGACTATATATAGCACAAGCACTGCTGAGCAATTTCCTCCTACTTGTTTTTCTGTCAATATTATGATTGTGGACTTATCCATGTGTAACTCTACGTCCTAGATTTTATCTCCTCTATGGCCATGGAGGGAAGAAGTTCACCTAGTATCAGTCTCTGCTTCTCCAGGTGTGGCCTTTTCTGGCTCCACCAGCTGCCTCTTCAGCCTCAGTCTTCCCCATTTCTCTCCCTCCAGCCCCAAGTCAGAACCACCACAGGACTATTCAGACACCTTTCCCACCAACAGTCCTGTCAGGAGGCCCCAACCTGGGAGCCATTCTCATCCCTCCCCTCCATCCTACAGCCTTCTGCACCATTTGAGGACAGGCTGGAAGCTGGATTTTGG
>CAUYQV010007617.1:0-61786 GCA_963574575.1 Galagoides demidoff
AAAAGTGAGGCAAGATGATCAGTTGAGCCCTGTTTTTTGTGGTGTTTGTGAGCTATTTTGACAATATGCCTTTATCCCATGGTTCACATTTTTTTATACATTTGAAAACAAAAAAAAAAAAAAAAAAAAAAAACAACAAACAACTGAGAAATGATAATAATAAAGGCAAGGGTAGAAGTCAATGAATAAAAGAAAAATAATGATGCAGTGGAGATTAGAAAAATAACAACTATCTTTGAAAAAGTTAATAAAGGAAATGTGTGCCTGGCATGGTAATTAGTTAAGAAAAACAGAAGATGCAAATACACAAAAATGACAGAGGAGACACAGGTGTAAGTACAACAGAAATTTGACATAAACAAGTATTATAAAAAATTAGGGAATATAAATAATTCCATAAATATGGAAGAGTAAAAAGCACCAAAAGGGATACCAAAAAATAAAAAATGAGATAAAACTTCACTAGGACAATAAGCATGATAGAACCTAAAAACCACCCCTTTTAAAAAGCTCCCACCCAGCCCACGTGGTTTTAGCCATATTTTATGCTAGAATTTACCCCAAATTAAAAAAAAAAAACTTTTTTTGAAATCATTTTTAACTTCCAGCAGACTTGCAAAAAGAGCACAGAGTTTCTGTGTGCCCTGTACCAGCATCTGGGCAATGAATGCAATGGTAATCTGTTGGGTTGGGGTGTCCATAGCAACTACTATTAGTGATAAGAAATATATTCCCATTGCAAAGATGCCCTTTCCTATTTGAAAATAATAACTTATCTTTATGTTAAAATTTGAGACTGTGTGAATATCTCATTTAAAACAATATTTTGTCCAATGAAACTATGACCCATTGATGATCATTGCCTAAATCAAACATATTTTCATGTGTCTATGACAGTACCCAAAATGAGAGGTGTTAAGAGTGATTGTGATTATATGTTGGTTGCAAATTAGTGATGATGATTTCTTCTATGTTTATTGAGTGCCATTCTTCTTTAAAGAAGAGCTTTCCCTCTCTTAACACCTCTCATTTTTGGTACTGTCATAGACACACATGAAAATATGTTTGATTTAATGAGTTATCTATTATGTTACTTTTTTTGCTCAAAGTGTCACAAATTTGTCTAGTGGAATCACTTCAGGTTGGTTCTTGTGCCATTTCTGACATGTTCTCATTCATCTTTGAGCACTCACTTCCTTTCTGGCAGTAAAATTCCAGTCTCATCTAGCACTTTTCCTATAATCAACCATGTTCCTGAAGGACAGAATGGTATTTTGAAAGCAAACTGAGGAGAAAAAAAAAAAGTCTGTGCATAATTTTCGGTGATATCTGTGATAATATGACACCACAGATAAACATTCATAGCCAGCCAAGGGCTGCAAGAACTGAGAGCCCAGGGTGCTGAGTGGTACTGGGGTATAACTGGCTCCGGTTCAGTGATCAGAACTGGGAAATAGAGTTTTAAAATCAATCCATGTCAGTTTGTAGAGGTCTTCCTCATTCAATTTCTTTCTCCATACTTCCTATGTGTATCTAACCAGTTCACTATTGGAAGGCATTGCTTTTGATTACTACTACAAATATTATGAAAACAAATAAGCCTTGTGCATATGTTGTATGGTGTTTTTAGAAATGTGTCATCAATTATATATTTCAGTGAGGATTTCTGAATTAAAGGAGAAAGGAATAATGTTTTGCCACATTTCCTCATATAGGTTATACATTTTACCGCTCCCATGAAGTACATTTTACTGCTTCCTGTGAAGCTTGTACTCTCATAGGCAATAAATAAAAATATCTATTTCCCTCACCAACAGATGAAACATCAAGATCCTCTTGCCTCAGCCTCCCAAGTAGCTGGGTCTACAGGTGCCTGCTACAACACCCGGGTAGTTTTCTATTTTAGTAGAGATGAAGGTCTCACTGTTGCTCAGGTGGGTCTCAGCTCAGCCTTCTAAAGTGCCAGGATTACAGGCATAAGCCACCCATGCTGGGCCTTTTGTTTGTTTGTTTTTAACTTCTAAGTTGAAGATTTTCTTTTTTCAGGCTTACTTAGATAATTTTTTAAAAATTATTTAACCTTTCTGGAATTTGAGATTTTTCTTTTTGGCATAACACCTAACTTTGAATTTTCTATGCACAACAGAAAGAAGGCATATTGTATGTTATCTCACGTAAAGTTTGCTATCTCTAGAAGATATAATTATGAGTTAACTGATCTACATTTTTAATATTGTTACTTATTTATTTCTATTAGATTAAACTAAAAAAGCAGTGTGTTAAAAATGATAGTTTAAATGCATTTCTTTCAACTTCTGTAGTTTCTGCCTTAGGGATATACTATTTGGTGCATAGATTTCATAATTTTTAAATCTTCATTATAAATTAATTTTACTACATTAAGATAAGAATTTTAGCTCAAGGAGCACACCAATGTGGCTCATACCTGTAATCCCAGGTACTTGGGAAGCTGGGGCTAGAGGATTACTTGAGTCTGGGAGCTCAATCCAGTCTGCAGTAAGTGAACAGTGATCCTGCTACTGTATTCACTTAAGCCTGGGCAACAGAGCAAGACCCCATCTTTGATGACAGAAAAATGACAGATTTAGGAAGGATATTTTCAATATTTAAAATCAACTAAGAACATTTAGATTACATAAGGAGTTCTTGTCAATCAACAACAACAAAAAAAAAGAAAAAGAAAAAAGAAAAATTTGATGAGGAAGGGGAAATGGGCAAAATATGTGAACAGGGAGAGAAAGAAACTCCCAAACAAGAAAGCATATGAAGATGTACACAGATTCTTTACCCTCAGACTTAGGCATATTAAAACAGTGACATCACTTTGAACCTATTCAGATGGCAACAATCAGAAAGCAGGATAATGCCAGGGTTAGGAGGGATGTACCAACCCCACACACACCTCCAGTGTCACTTTGCCTAGCATTCAGTTGGAGTCAAATTAAACTTAAATGTACTGCAATGCGGTATACATGCCAAACTCTCAAATAGCTTCCTAAAGGGAATGAGTGCGCAGGCTCAGCTCAGTGCTGGTTATGATAGTGTTTACTGCAAGAATGAAGAAATATAATGTAGATTTAATACCCAGCAAACACTCTAGAATGGTTGCATGTGGGAAGAAAAGCAGAACATGGGCAGAGAATAGAAGTAAGAAGCAAAAATGATTCAAACCACAGAGGGGCTTTGCGCAACAAATAATAATGGGTAGTGGGGAAGGCATGGGTGTGATTCACTCAACCATCTGCACCTGAGGGCACGTACATATCAACCAGTACAAAGGCCCTTGGAGAAATCTGGAATGAGTCAATACTTCTCTCCAGAACTCTACCCAAGGTCCCCTGAGCTTGTGTTTAACAAACATAAATGTGGTTAAAGGAGAGAACTGTTCTGTTCTGTAGAACTGCAGTTTAGAAACTGTGGTTCATCCATGGCCAGGCTTGAAAGATACCTAAGTTCAAATCTCCATAACTTAAAGGAACTTCATTACAGACTTGGCTTCATGTTTAAAGTAATACAGATTGTTTTGATTTAGAAAAATAAACTATTTTCAGCAGCAATAAAGTAAATAAAAGATTCATTAATGGGTTAATTTTCTTCCCTGATAGTAGATTTTAATAGCAACATTTCATATTTACCCATGATGCACCCACTTGCATATACTAAAGTCAAGCTTTGGTTTTTCAAGCATAAATATGGTAGAGAAAAATACATAATTCTTCCTTAGCCAATTCAGGATATGAAGAGATTGTTGACTTATCACCAAGGCATTGTATACTTAGTGTTTTATGTGGTTTCAGAATTTTAAGTTATTTCCTTTGTTCATGATAAACATAATGTGTAATCCATCAGTAGTTATTATAACGCATAACCAGTAACTATTATGTCACTGCTGCAAAACGTTTTGTGAAGTTCTTATTGAAGGCTGCCACCTCTAAAGGCCAACCTCAACTCTAAAGGCCACCCCCAGCATCTGGACATGTGGGCCCTGAACATGACCACTTCAAAGCCAGCAGTGGAAAAAGTCTCAGAGCATGACTGCTAGCAAGATAGAATTTTCTGTAATGTAACAATCATGGATGCGACATCCATAACCTTTGTCAGATTATCTTGGAAGGAGCAAGTCCTGGTTCCTGCCTACAATCAAGAGAAGAGATTACAAAGATACATGTATACTAACCTATCAGGATCATGTACAGTCATCTTAGAATCCATCTGCTGCAGTTCTGAATTGTGTAATAAGAGTAAAACATAGAGTATAAATTTCTTCACTCTCCCAAATTAATTTTTATCAATAACTAATATATGAAGCTCCAAGTTTTACTGAAGTAGGATTTATAACCTTAGGGTAACAATTCATTTTTCAAAAATTGAGCTAGGTGGGCAACACCGATGACTCAAAGGAGTAGGGCGCTGGCCCCATTTGCCAGAGGTGGCAGGTTCGAGCCTAGCCCTGGCCAAAAAGTGCAAAAAAAAGTAAATAAATGAAAATTGAATTAGGTTATATGATTTTAAGTGATTCCGTAAATTTTAAGTTAATTAGAAATTATTAATGAAAATTTAAAAAAAATTTTTTTTTTGTATGTAAGTATAACACCTACGGAGAAAAATATACAAATCACAAGTTCCGGTTTGGTACATTTTCAAAAATTGAATACAACCATCTCATCATTATTCTGATCAAAATTTTTGCCCATATTTCTATGGTGTGTCTTTTTCTTACTGAATTGTCCCATTTAATCCCATTACTTCCCATTACCTCATTTAATCCAGAAGATACTTATATGTTCTGGATTTAAACTTTTTATACTGTATAGGTAAAAATGGGAAAATGCCTGGAAGGCAGGCAGCAAAGAAAATTAGATCATCCAGCTGTTAGCAAAAAAATCTTTAGAAGTTAGCTCATTGAAAAATGAGGGCTTTATTTTTAAAATGCAACCATGTATCCTGAAGGGTGGGAATCAGAAGTATGAGCAGCAAACATTTACCGAGCTTTATGCTATCATTCTGTCATTAATTGACACAGCTTCTAGCCATCAGTCACAACTCATCTCAACAAAAGCACACCCCAGGAGAGACTCATTTGGGCCCAGTTTTGGTCAAAAGTTGCTCACCTCTTCTCCAATCACCTAGAGCTAGGAAGTAGGGTAAGGACACAGATATCCTTGCTCTGTCTAATCTCTATTAAGAAGACAGGTGTTTCACAAAGGAGTAGGTTTGCTTGTGACCTGGACAGACACCCTAAAATATATCTACTTTGCAATGCAGGAAGGCAGTCTTGCATGGAAAACAAAGTGAAAATTTGTGGACCAAAAACCCTGGGTTTAAGCTTTAGCTTTGGCACTCACTAGCTTTAGAACTTTTATTCAAGTTACTGAAACTCCCATACACAAGATTTCCCATCTTTAAATGCCAATCTCATGGGAAAGTTTTGTGAATCAAGTAAGATAATTTTTGCAAATGCTTAGAAAGACTAGTTACAAATAAAATCAGAAGCATTTGGCTTTGAAACCTAATCCTAGTCTATACTAAACATGGCCAACCAAACTATCAGAAAACCTAACAAAGTTTGGAAAGTGTCAGAGGATAAAAAGAAAGTAAATATGCTTGTGGTGGTTTTTAATTGTTTAAAATATAGATAAACATTTGGCTTCTATTGAGCATGATGGTAGTATCTAATTCTAATGCATAAGTAACAAGGAGAGTATGAATTTAATAATCTAATATTTCCTATTCTAATTATGGGTATATGATTTAAAATTATCCAATTATTAAGTAATAAATTGGTATCCTGAGGTGAGGAAGAAAAATAAGAATGACTGTAGTCAGCTAACACATTTTATATTTTCTATAGCTCTTGGTTCCCCATTTTTTGTGTATCCATAAATGTCTCTCTTGCTTCTAAATAGTATACTATTTAAAACAGCTAAAGTATTTTAATGTATAAATCTCAAATTCTCACCACATGTATGTATTTTCCAAAGTTAATGTTTCTTTTTGATGAAAAAAGTGAGTCATAGAGTAATTTATTTTTAGGTTAGTGAAGAAAGAATTAATAAATTGAGAGAATGGAATAAATGTATTCCATTAAATTGTATAATTAAAGAGAGTGCTTATTTTTCAAAAATTAGAATTATAAATTTATGGTAAGTGGTAACTGTAACAATGGGATGTATTTCCCAAATGGTTTTGTATACCAATTGAAGGAGCATTGTTGAAATTTGAAATATTATGCTGGAATGTACCAAGAAAGAATTTCAATACAAGGTAACCATCATTTCAAAATCATAGTTGTGAGCCAGAGTTACCTGGGAAAAGATTAAAGAACCCCAGTTTCCATTGCTTATTTTCAATTCACGATTTAACTTGATGTAAAATGACATCAAACCTCATAATACAAATAGCTCTTTCAAATACTGTGTCATCAGTGAGAGATTTTACTGACTAAATTATTTATTTCACAAGACTAAAAAGAAAGGCAAACTTTAAGAGGCGGACTGTAAATGTTCAGAGATTCATGAGAATACTTGGAGCCCATTTCTCCCATGGTACTAGTTCCATTGACAGGATTTCACATCATACATCTTTACATTTGTCTGGAAGCTGTCAACCTCCTATCCAAAGGAATATTATGATGTTTTCTTTCTACCACCTAATTATTATTCTGTTGGACAATGTATTTATTCCACAGTGGCTTGGTGTAATTGATTAGGTTGTTCTATGTCAGGACAGGCAGAAATGTGGGATTGGGGGGGCAGTGGAGTCTGTTAAAGCCAGATGCATGCCTGAGACAAAGGCCTTGCTCCAGCCTCTGGGAGGCAGGAGGCTGCCAGAGCTTCTGTGCTAGCAAGACAAAACCTTCTTGTGGTGGGTGGTCCATTGGGAGGTAATTGGAGATCTGCAATATGTCCACTACAATCAACAAAAGGGTACAATAGCTGTTCTGTGGGGAATCAGGGAAGAAGAATTTGTTTAAATAAAATTGCAAGCTTGTCAGACTGGGGAAAGCCATTCTCAAATGTTGGACTGCTCTGTGCATTGGCTAAGGGAATGCAGATTGGAAATCGTTTAGTCTCCGGCCCAAGTGCTGATACAAAGAACAGTTCAACTTAAAACAGGGTAGCAGAAAATGAAAACACATACACTGTTAGTCACTACCAGCATGGAAGTGGCATATAGCAAACTCTGCTATGAGGTACTTCAGAGTGTAAACGTTTACGAATGTGAGGTTTGGTTCTTAGGCTCTACTAACCCCAACACAAAAATCATATCAGATAGCAAAACTGTCACGAGCTTTTTATTTATTTATTTATTGTAGATTTCAGTGTCAGCTCTGAGTAATAAGTGCAGAAAGGAGCAGTCATGGTATAAAGCTATCAGTGGTATTTAGTAAAGTTTTACTAATAAAGTGAGAACAGCGTGCCTCTGTTGGTTATCCCTGGAGACATCTTGCCAACAGCATGGTGCTATAGACACGGACATGATGACAGGCCTCTGGGTTCAGACCCCTAAAGAAATTAAGTCATGGCTGAACCAAATTATGTCCCTTGAAAATAAGACTGTAAATCATGGCCCTGGGCAAAGTACTCCAAGTCTCTAGGCTAATGGTGCTGACTGCCCCCAGTAGTTCTGGTTCTTCAGTTGTACATTAAGGGCAGGGCAGGCCACCAACAGCACCATTGATAAAAATAGAAGTTTTGTGGAAAGAACATTATTATTATTAATTGTTATTATTATTTTTAACTCAGCAAAGTCCAAGCGTTAACCTAAAACCCATTTTTTTTTTTTTTGATATTCTTTGCTTTCCATTTGTTTTATGGTTTGTGGTCTATTTAGTTTCACGGGAAAGCAAGAGCATTTCCCATGGTGTGTGTTATCTATGCCTGTGGTGAAAAAAGGAACTACAAGTAAAGAACAAGTTGGGACAAGCAAAGGAAACATTTAAATGTTACCTCTCCATCTCTTATTTCAGTGGATACACCAAGTTTTGTTTTGAAAAATAGACCTGCAAGAAAAGCATTCTCTATTTTGCTTTGAAGTAGGTAGCCTTCCTGTGGGTAGTGTAAACAGGATGCTGTGAACTCATGCCTGTATTACTCTTGGGTTCTAGGAGAATTTGTTCTGGAGGCAATTACATGATGAAGATGTTTTCTCCAAGCCAACATGTTGATCCCCACAAGAAATAACGGAACTGGGAAAACTAAATAACTCTGCAAACTTCTATATGTAAAAGACCTTATCAAAATGTCATAGAGTAGAAAAGTTATCGTCTTTCAAATGATGTGTCAAGACTTGTTTGGAACAACTTTCTCCATCCATAGATTCCTTTTGTTGCAAAAGAACAGGTGATGCAGTGAGGTCCATGGTGTCCCTTACTCCTGAAAGGTGGTAGCATTCCTCTCCTAGGACTCAATGTCCTCTAACCAGAACAAAACAAGTGTCCTAAACTGGGAACAAAAAGTGCTCATTGAGTCAGTTTCTGGGTGATTTGTCAGTTATCATTTTATGGGACTATTATCCTCACATTGGATTTCGATGGAGAATTGATTCTTACATTTGTTGCAGAAACTTTTCCGTTGACGAAAAAAGGCTACATTTTATTAGGAATGGGGAAGAGAAAAAGACTCCATTACCCCAGAACCTCATATTAACTGTCTGGGCTGAAGATTTAGTAGACATTATATATTAACTATTATTACAAGGAAGTAATAAATAAAATTACCTATTTGACTAAGTCGTCAATGATGTTGTTTCATAGGAAACCAGTGAAATACTAAATAAACATAGAAAATGAAAGACAACATGAGATAACGTTTATCTTTAAAATAGATTTTAACCTTTTAGGAACTCAAATTTCAAATCCCAAGTGGTGTAGTAAAAAGAAAATAATTTTAAATTTATGGCTAAATTCACAACTATGCACCGGTTTGAGTAAGGACATGAAAATAGGCTTCCTGCAAAATAATATGATTCCAAATCTCCAAATTTGCTCAGTATAAATCGATGTTAATTACAGATTTAGTTTTTATGAAATAGGAAAATGGCCTAAAAATTAACACCATGATTTTTTTCTGTAGCCTCTATCCCACTTCTGCTCCTCTAGGCAAATAACTCCAGATATGTCTTCCACTCGTAGTTTTGAAGTGTTAAATTTTCCTTTCATTCTGTAACTCTGTGTACAGTTATTTCCCTGCAATACACTTTCCAGCTCGTATTTTAGGCAGGAGCCTGAGATGAATAAGAATGATTTCATTTCCTTAGAGAAGAACACTTCCCGCAGAGGCCCATGTGCCACAGGAAGATAACGTTTTCCAGGGGCAGACTTTCCAAATGCAAAGCTCTAGGCGAAGTTGCCTTGGAGTCCCCTTGAGATCTTGGGCAGAGAGATAACTTACATGAGGGAGGGATGCCCTTTAGCCAGGCAAGATGCCAACGTGACAAGAGGGAAACACAGCGTCTCTCATAGGTCTAATCACAGAGCTGCTGGAGCAGGAGGCCCCAGACCTCCAGCAGCGTCACGGGTCCAAGTCCAGCAAGGTCCCTGATCTTTTGGTAAATGCTTTCGTGCTGTCTTGTCTTTGTGGCTTTGAGGCACACAGTTCTGTGAAAGCCATGTAGCTTGAAAACAAGGACTTAAAAGCATAGACGGTCTATCCATCTATCGCATCTTTGCTTTCAGAGTGTCTGCAGAGCAAGAGAGAGCAGGCAGCAGCATCTGATGTGGCCTTCTGCTGCTGATTACCGACGTGGGGAGCCCTGTTCTTCCAGTTGTGACTCACCAGTGCCCTGTGATTAAACACAGGCGTGGATTTAGTTACCATGACATGCACTGGCTTTGCCGTGCCTCCTCCTGGTCTGGCTTCCTGGTTTGGAATTGAATTCCCACAGTCCATGGTTGTTCTATTAGACTTATCATAAACTCTTAACAGCAGAGAGAGGAGAGGTTGTACTTTCCGACACACATGGGCAGCTCAGAAATGGAACCTGGATCTCTTTCTCCTAAGACTGTGGTCTTGTCAGTGCTCAGATTTGACAAGCACTGCCAAGCATGGATAATAAATAGAGCACAGAACTACAGCAGGGCCTACTTTGATGAAAATTTCACTCCTCCCGGCAGTCTTGAAGTGTCTTAACTTTCATTTATTTGTGTACATTGATAGGCTCTGCCTGAGTCACTGTCTACACATAGATCCTGATGTTCTGTGTGGTTAGCAAGGAGGCAAGCACATTCACCTTGGTCAAAACAGACGAAGTAAGTGCACAGTGAGTCTGGATTACAGAACTGGATGAATTCTGCAGTGGTGCCTGCTCATGTTCCCTTAAAACAGCAGTTCTCAGCCTGTGGGTCATGACCCACAGGAACTGTATTAAAGAGCCATGGCGTTAGGAAGGTTGAGAAGCACTGCCTTAAAAGGATTAGACTGGATTTCATTTTTTTTTTTAAATGTGATCATAAGTCATCAATTCAAGGGAATATCTGCTTTAGGGATGCCTTCTCCTGTAGACTCAGAGAATTTAGAGTCAAAGGCGACCCATATGCCATCTGTTTCATTTACTGCTCAATCGTAAATTCTCTTCTAGATTAGAACAGAGTGTAAATCTACTCTTGTAATTCCTTTCGTTGGACCTATTTCTGTCTTCTGGTGAAACAGCAGCAGCGGCAACACAACAACAACAACAAAAGATCAGATCTCAAGTAGCGTTCATTTTCTTTTCTCCAAACTGGAGAAGGTGCTAACGGTATGTTCCGGGATTTCCTCCTTTTTATTTGTCTGGGGGTAGGTGAGAGTTCCTTCTTCAGCATCCATGAGAATGTTGCAGAAGCACCACAATCATGTGCCCTGCCCAGTGGGGACTTGGTGTTGAGAAGAAGGGCCCAGCTTATGTACAACTTACTTGCCACTGACTTCTAACTGTAGAACTTACAATACCATTCACGAATCAGAACACTTTAAGAGATGTTCAGAATTTTTAGATAAGGTATTAAGACATCTATCACTTTGTTACTCTCAGCATTAATGATGTTATTCTTCTGTTTTGACAAATAGAACATTGACTTGGGAATCAGCTCTTCAGAGTTTTCCGTCTTTTGGTTTTGGAGCCAGGTAACCTGAGTTCAAACCCTCCTTTTTCCTTTCCATTTATGGAACCTCAACCAAGTTAATTAATGTCTCTGATAGTTAGTGCAGTTATCACTAACGTAGAAAGATGCTTAACTTACAACATTAATGAGAGAATTCCATAAGGAGCAGAGCTCAGTACCACATTTAGCATTATCTGAAATTCATTCAATTCATTCCTATTCTCGGATAGAAGAAATGTCCCCTTCTAAGATGTTCTTGATGAGTAGCAACATATCCTATATGTTTCTGAACATCTCTGTTCAATTTTAATTCAACTCAACCAACATCTGTGGAGCAGCTACTGTGTGTGAGGCATATTGAGACACTCATGGCAACCAAAGCTGTATCTTAAGTATTTCACTCTGCTGCAGACACTCGGCTAAGGGTCTCATCACCATGTATCTTCTGATTCTCACAACTATGGGCAGAGAGGGGTGTTATTCAAGACATGTAACCAGCAGCGTGTTCCTTTCAGTGCACTGTACTGGGAGCTGAGGGAAATCCACTTTGCAGAAGAGGTCACTAAGGCTTTGAGATTCTAAATGCACTCATCTCAGCTAGCAAGTGCTGAACTTTTCAGGGCTACTTCTTGAGACTTTACCACATGTACTCCCTTTGTTAAGTCCTTCCCATCACTGTGGCTTTGTGTTTTTATTCTCTTGCTTATCATTCTGTTCTATAGCAGGTCAGTGCATCCAGAAAGCTTTGTGTCAAATGTTCCTCAAATGACCAGTTTCTTGATCAGAGATCTTCACTGCTTCCTCTTTGCATTGCCATTGACAGTTCTGGTTCGTGATGTCTTCTATCCTGTGTTATTTTAAGGAGAACTCCAGTAGCTCCCTACAGGAGCTCTAGTACCCTATTCATCTTTCTGTAGAGATCCCAGCAGTGCCTCAAGAATGTTCTTGGAGCTCTTTTCATTCTTCTTCTGCTCAAATTCTGTCTGAAAGATTTTTTTTCCCAAGTCTTAGTGGTACTCTTATACACAGTACAGGAGGAAGGGCTGGGGATAACTTCATTTCCACCACTTGTGTCTGAGAACACAGGTGTACAGGGCAGTCTGTCATGAATCTGGGTCTGCGTGTGCCCAAATTATACTCATGAACAACAGGCTTCATATTGTCTCATGTTCACATTCCTATCCCAAGTGTTAGGCTGGTTTTGTTCACTGCAAATGAAAGTGGCTTATTTATGGGAAGGAAAATGGGAGTGAAGGGGCAGGTTTTAGGGGGTTGGAAAACATACTAAAAATCAGCTGAGAAATATTTGACTTGGCTGACAAACGCTCAGGTCGAATTTGGGCATTGAGAATCATGCACAAATCTGTGTGTAAAAAATAAGAACAATGGGGACTGTCATAGCCTAATCCCCCAAATATCATTTGTGTAGCATCCTTGGTATATCAGAATACAGTAAGAGCATGTGTGCTCTCAGAAAATGACTGTGAGCCTTTGGATCTCTTCCCTTATTAACTTTAGTGGCCCATCAAACCATAAACATTCTACCACCTGGTCAAAAAATGCCAACATGGAGAGTTTGTCCTCCTTGAAATGTGATGTGACACTCACAGCTGTAACATGTTAGCAAAGCCATCAGAAGGATCAAAGCACGTCGAAGAGTTAAAATATCACAAATATCATACAACATTTTAAAAAGTCAGAGAACAAGAGTGTACAAAATAACAAAGATGAAACAATCTACTAATCACCATTGAATCTCACTGTCAAGTCAGCTTAATATACATTTTTGTGCCCAGTTTTGTAGGAGTAGCCCCCTCTGAGACATCTGCTGATCACCTTTTATGTAAGCTATTTTATCCATAATACTAAAGAAACTCAGTAGAGACAAAATGAGAATCACATCTTGAGTAATTAGACACAGGGTCAAAAATGAAGGCTTGGTGCAAGGCAGCATTATCATCCTCCGAGCGTCTTGCTCCAGTGTGTTGTGACAAAGTGAAATCTATTTCCACTGTTATGTGGCGATAGCTGTTATTTATGAAACATAAAAAGATACTGAAATACAAAAGGGCTTGAAAAGACCAGGGTAAGATCAGATAAAAAAATGAGAAAGAAACAGGCATCCTGGGATGGTAACTACCCTGCCATGTACTGACAGGAAGGTTGTATATTTTTAGAATATACTGAAAGGAATGGTGCTTTTACTTAGGTTTTTATGGTTTACCACGAGATGCAATTTTCTGGCCTTATATGCAGTTGTAACAAAAGTCAGAGACGTTTTATGATAGCTGCCACAGTTCATAAATGATGGGATACACTAAAATATTTATAGAACTGTAAAATCTTGATTTCTCTCTGGTTTAGCAGATGGGGCCCTAAAACCAGTTCCCAGATTGTCACATTTCTTCACCCTTTGATGACAAAGAATCCTGTTGTCAGTTTTCTTCTCTGGAGAACAAGTTTACTAGTGTGAACAAGGTCACACTTTCCATCAATTATCTATCTTTGAACAATGCCAATTAAGAAATATCTGGACAAAAATTATAATCACTCCAAACATACTTGTCATCATGAGGCTCTAGGTTGATATAGAAAAGATGCCCCTTGATGTACTTTTTACTCACTCCCTTGTCTTCATTTCCGGGAAAATTCACTTCCAAAATTGTATCATTCACATAGACGAGTATCACACCAATATTAATACTAGTCTCTGTTACGATAACTGAAAGCATTTCTGCTGTCATAGAGGTTTTGTGTGTGTATGTATTGTGTGTATGTATTTCCTTTTGAAATTGCATTCTAGGATAAGGTTACTTTTCTATGTAAAGTAACCAAAATTAAGTTCTCTATAAGTTCTCTATAATTAAAAGAACAAACCATAGCTTGAACAGTAGAGAAAGAAAGAATTCCACATTTGTAGATCACTAATGATATTTTTCTAATTTTAGAAGCTTAGTCAATAAAAGAAACACAAACATTTATAAAATGGCTTTCTCTTGTAGTTATTTAAGAAGCATTAAAGAGCAGATAATCAAATAAGAGTTGCAGATGGGACCTGTGACTCAGTGGGTAGGGCACTGGTCCCATATACTGAGGGTGGCAGGTTTGAACCCAGTTCT
This sequence comes from Galagoides demidoff, assembly GCA_963574575.1. NCBI lineage: Eukaryota > Metazoa > Chordata > Mammalia > Primates > Galagidae > Galagoides > Galagoides demidoff. The sequence goes on from CAUYQV010007617.1 coordinate 14,221, forward strand.
GGTCAGCTAAAACATCAGTGCAAACTGCCACAAAAATACCCAGGCATTTTGGTGGATTACCATAGTCCTAGCTACTTGGAAGGCTGAAGCAAGAGAATCACTTAAGCCCAAGAAGTTGGAGGTTGCTGTGAGCTGTGACACCACAGCACTCTACCAAGGGTGACAGAGTGAGACTCTGTCTCAGAAATAAATAAATAAATAAATAAGAGTTGCATTTTTAGGTGAACAGCTGAGTTAGATAAGGAAGTATGATAGATAATAGATAGACTAAAAACATATTTGTTTAAGTGTAGTTTGTAGTCAGAGTTTGCAGATTTTCTAATTTTTCTTCAGGAATGTTAAATGAAATTAGGTATGTGAAATCTCTAGGGTCTGTTCACTGATGGTCTTCCTTTCATTTATAGCAAATAACAATTAAATCTCTCTTCCTGTCTCCATTTTTTGTAAAAAAAAAAAAGCATATACCTCAAGAAATATAACATCCTAAGAAATTCATTGGTGAAAATAGTGAGAAAATTTATCTTACCCAGGGGTGTCTCAAATTAACAAAAGCATGAAAACTTTCAGATCGACTGACTCAGAGTCTCAGGGTAGCCAGAGACAGAGAAATCTATAATCTAGCCCACTACCAGGGTAATGAAGATCACTGAGTCTCGTGGACCAGATTACTATCTCATCCCTTTCGGCTTGGCTTTAATTTGAGCCATTAATTAGGTGCAGATACACCGAACATCTTGTTTTTTATTTAGATTTCTAAAGTCTTCCTTAACATAATATTGCAAAATGTGCTTAATCTGTGTAACAATTTGACTTGGTGCTATGATTTCAGTGTGGTTGGAGATAAATGAAAGAGTATGCTTATTACTTCTTTTGGTAAAAAATTACATTGGCTATAATTACATTGCAATAATTAAGATAATATTTCGGAATACCTGCCTGACCTACTTGGGTTTGTTTCTGAAAGTGCCCAAGTTTTCTAGCATTCTACCGTCTCTCTGAATTATGTAAGTAGAGAGCTTATCAGCTTACAATTATGTAAGTAGAGAGCTTATTCTGTGCAGGGCCACGTGTAGTTGGCTTAGCCCACCCTGAATAGCCTTAGGTGATCTCCCATCAAGGCACCTTGAAATGTACAAATAGAAGTGTTCTGCTTATTATGCGAACACAGCTTCAAATTAAAAGCACCCAGCACCTCTCTAACCAGGTTGTTGCTTCTCTTCCTACTTTTTTCTTCTTGTTCTGCTTATAGTATGCTTTGGTACTCTATGAAGACTCCTGACTATTACAAGCTTTTCTCCATTTTTTACAGAACATTTTATTGGACATGGCATATAAAATTGCATTAGTGATAGATGATTTTTATAGGGGTACATAAGAAATAGCACTATATCTCCATCTGAATCAAATCGAATTCAGCTGAACTGAGTTTGGGGAATATTTATTGAGCCCCTGCCATGTACTGAGTTCTGGGATAGCTACTAAAGATGTAAACAAATATAAGAGACAGTTCTTACCTTCATGGAGCTCTAGCTTAGATTTCCAGGACAGAGGTAGGGAAGGTTCAAATTTATACACAGATAATCTTGAACTCAAAGAAAATGTGACATCTTCTGTAATGGTGGTCTATTGGACCACCACCAACATTGATGGTGCTTTTGCAAAGATTATGATTTTGATTGGTTTTAACCACAGAAAGCTATATGAAGGAAATAAATAAAAGAGTGATTTCCTTTCCTCACACCTGCAAGGGGGTCAAGGGTAAAACCATAGAGGTATTAATTTAAATGTTTTCTGGGTGAACTTATCTAATATGGTGGGATTGTTCAAAATACTTGAAGAAAAAAATGACATTTCAATATTTGGAAATAGTCTAATTACTGGACATTTCATTTATTATTTACAAAGTTTAAATGAATAAACAATTCAAGGCAAGGCCCCCCTTTGGTTTCAATTTTCCCACCAAATGTGAATGTGTGGTGACCCCTCATAATCTGTTTGAGTCCAAGTTTTACTATGCCTGGATCTTTATTTTGATTCTAACCCTGATTCCAACAACTAGCTAGGCCACCTTGGTTAATCATTTAGCTTTTCTTTACTAAATAAGTAAAAATGATTCTAAAAGTTTCCTTAGTTACCTCAACAAATTATCATCAATACCAAATGCAATAATACATACACAGGAAAGTGCTTTGAAAACCTAAATGTAATTTATAAAGTAACTTTTATAATTTACATAATGCCTTCAGGCTTGCCATAATGACATGCTCCCTCCCCAATGGCATCTATTTTGTCAGCCTGACATCCCCCAAATATATTAATTCCTATGGATTTAGTCTTTTTTCTGGAATCCCAGTTAAATTCAAGCATCTTACCTGGGGGGAAAATGGCATATAACCACTTCTTAAATGTGAATTCTTTGAACAGAATGTTTTATGAGGATGGGAAGAAAGTATTATTCTTATTTCATGAGACAGAAAAACACTGATTGGAAAGTCTTCATCCTTTATAGGCCTTGGTAAGCTTGGAGCAACAAAGCCATGAAGGAAAAGTGTGAGGAGCTATAATGGACTTGGCACAGGCTCCTTTGGGGAGGGCCCATGGGGTCACAAGGAAGAGGAGAGAACAGAGAGGGGGTTGGGTTGGGTTAAAGCATTGTCCTATAGAAAGCTTTACTTTTTCTTGCTCTGTTTGAAGCAATCACTTCTACTCTGTAGAAGATCTCCCAGAGTAATAGGTTCAGTACTCAGATGGAATCCAATATGCTATGGTCTGAATGTGTGCGCTCCCCTAAAATTCACATGTTGAAACCTACTTATCAATGCAATGGCATTGAGGTGTGGGGCCTTCCAGAGGGAAAAAGGTCAAAAGGTGAAGTCATCATGGGTAGGACTGTGTCCCTAATAAAAGTGGTCACAGAGAATTGCCTCATCCCTTCTTTCACAGCCCAGCAACTGGAAAGCTGACCCTCACCAAATACTGAATCTGCCAGTGCTGCCTTGATTTTGGACTTCTCAACCTCCAGAACCGTGAACTAATTTCCATTGTTTGGAAACCACACAGTCTGTGGTGTTCTGAATGGTCTAAGGCATGATAACAGTATTTGTTTGCTATTACATAGGCTATGTCTGAAAGTAAACAGTGAAGATCTGATGCCAGTAAATTGATCATTACATGGCAAGATAGTAAACATTCTTTTTGAGATTATTTGAAAGAATATACTGGAAGGATTAAAAAACATACAAGAAATTTAAAAAGTAATCAAAGCATGGGTATTTACCATCAAAAAATCAACAGCATACAAAGAACATTGGAAATAAGTGTGGAAATGAGAAGGTGAATCTCAGTCAAATTGCAGGAGAAACAGGTTGAGAAGGCATTGATTAACTCCTGGAAGGAAATTAATTTTCTGTTTATTTGAGGAACTCTGCTTTGATTTGAAGTTGGAAAATGGAATCACCTCCCAGACAAGAAAACTTTCATGTGCTGTAACAAAAATAAAGAAGAAAATGATAACTTCCAGGAATATCTGTTTGGTGCTAGTCAGCCCCAACGGAGAGTGAGGCATATTCCATTAGCAGAGAGATGAGCTGAAAGGCTATAGAATCAGTGCTTCAATGTGAAGGGTGCTTGTTAGAACCCACAGAGAGTTAAGTAATTATCCTAGATGGTGTTGTAGTGCTCACAGGGTGCAGAGTTTGGTCAGCTGTTTTGGGAAGAGATCAACTAGGAAAAATCCTTCAGTCGCTTCTACAATTGGGTTTGCTAAATTACGTTCCTCAATGGAGGTGAACATGGTAAATTTGATAGCTGAGAACATAACCATCTGTGTATCTCTATGTGTGTCTAAAGACTCAGTAGATTCATTGAGGACAGGAGTTAATGTTATTACCTGGTTTCTCAAAACAAGTCTAGTGGGAAAATCAAGTGAATGTTTCATATCATTACCTCAGTTTTTTTCAGAATGCTTTTGCAACTCAAACTTGTCCTATAGGGCTCACCTCTTTTATGTTGGCTATGGGGACACAGGCTAATAATTAGTTAACAATCCCAGTTACATCACTAATCAGTCTCGAAGCCTTGGGAAAAGCAGTTAACCCATCAGTTGTCCTGACTTCATCTATTCAGGGGAAGTAAGTAGATGACTACCTGTTTGATGAGGTACCCATGGGGCTGACAAACTCGGCACGCTTTCAAACTATGAAGACTATCAGATAAATAGTAACACAGTCATGTGTAGAGTGGGGCTGAAGGGAAGCAGAATGCACTTTAGTTTGGGTGCCCCCTTAATTACTCTAACATCTGCCGTGTTTTTCAGAAGCTACCCTGGAGATATAGCTCAACGCGAACACTCACCTATGCAGAAATGAAGCAGACAGCAGCCTAGCATATTGAATAGAGAATAACAATTCATTTCTTAATAAGACACCAGCTCTTTATCAATTTAATGTCTTTAATAGAAAAGAAAATCTTCCAGGAATGTCAAATATGCCATTAGTTAGCTTTCACTGAGAGAACATTGGCCTTCCCATGAATCATAGGAAGATGTTGCACCTCTGTGTTGAAGGATATTTTACCTTTCTCTTCCTTTTTCCTCAAGACACTATACCTAATTTTCTGGTTTATGTAATTTGTATCTTACACAATAATTTCTTTATTTCTTTTTCTTAGAAAGAAAGAAACTTCTTAATTTCTTTATGCTATTTACAGCCGAGTTAGGAGTGCTGTGGTATGCGGAGTTCAGGGACAGCCCCTACGACTCCCATGTGCTGGAGTGCACGCCATGAGTAATCCTCTCTCCTTCGGTGAATCTGATGATTAGGGTAGCTACATGAGCCAGGCAGTGACATAGTCACTCTCATGATGCCATTATGTTGTGTAAGATTTCATCATGGTGGACTAGGAGGAATTTCTCCAACTGACCTTGAAGAGCAAAGAGAGGGTCACATGGGTCCTCTAGTTGCTCAAATAAAGCCCACACTGACTAGAAAGTATGGACTTCGGTCCTACACGTCCATGGAACAGAATTTTCCCCAGCAATCTGAATGTGCCCTCTGAGGATCACATGAGAAGAAAGCAAGACTCACACAGCTTGACTTCAGTCTGGAGAGATTCTGGGCAGAGAGGACCAGTCAAACCATGCCCAACTCCTGACCTCAGGAAACTGGGAGACAATAAATTGGTTTTGTTTTAAGCTGCTAAGCATGGGGTGATTTGATATGTGGCAATAGAAAACTAACTCTGGTATTAGTATTTGTTGAAGAAGGTACTTTTCTTTTCCCAGATACCTTGAAATCACCATGTGTAGGAACTGAAAGTAGAAATATTGGGCAGCAATTTGTTGGAGCTCCCAAAGCAGCATGGATCTGTGTTGCCAAGCATGAAACCCAGAGCAGAAAGAAAATAACACAGCTTCACATATGAAAAAAATTGCTCTGCAGAAGAAGATATTTTGTTCCAAAGTGTGCTGAAGAAATGTCACAATGGTTCCATAAAATACTACAATAATGAATGCCCTGACATTCTTAAATAGTTTCAATTACATACATAATAGACTAAGAATTATGGAAACAGAAGGTGTAAAAACCAACCAGTTATAAAGAACCTACTACTTTTCTGCCATTGTGAGGTTTTTGACTCTCATGAACACTGTAGCAAAAGACCCTTTTACACGTTGCTTTCTATTCCTAAGAGTTGACATCAACAGCTTTCTTTTCCCGGTTGCTCTCCAGTTTTTAAAATTAGCATTTTGAAAATATTAGCAATTTTAGAGGTTGATTTATTCAATATGATGAATCCTATTTATTTCCCTCTGTTGTTGAGCATTTAGGCAGCTTCCAAATTTTCATTACTGAAATCAATACAGTAGTGAATGCCTTTGTGCATGGAACATTTTAATGTTTTAGGATTTTTTTTCTTATGACAAATGGTGAAAAGTGGGATTGTTATAACATTCACCACTTGTTACTGAAGTTATCCTAAGAGAAATAACAAGAATATTGACTTACCTATAAAATCACTCCAGCAGATATTTTTAGGGCCATGATCAGTAAATAAAACAAATATTTTATCCTAGAAAAAGTATAATTGCTCATTCAGGAAGCGTGCCATTTTATGTAATTACCCATGATAGCTGATTACTGTACACATATATCTTTACATAGAACAGAGGTGTTAAATGTTAACTGTTGCAACAAATGTTTCCCAAGAATAGTAAGAGAATTGTATTTGAGAATGTTTAATAAGGATAAAATAATGAAAACTTACATGTTTGTATATGCATATGTACATTTATTTATTTTTATTTTAAAATTTCTTTTAGAGATAAGATCTTAATCTGTAGCTCAGGCTGGAGTGCAATGGCGCAATCATAGCTCACTGCAACCACAAACTCCTGGGCTCAAATGATCATTTTGCATCAGCCTCCCAGGTTGCTAGGACTACAGGTGAGTAACCAGCACACCCAGCTAATTTTCAAAAAATTGGGAGGAAATTGGGTCTCACTATGTTATCTAGGCTGGTGTTGAAACCTGGCCCCAAGCGATCCTTTCACCTCTGCCTTCCACACATACATACATTTCTATTTGTAGGTAGGTAGGTAGATAGATAAAACCCATGCATGTTACTAAACATGTCAGAGGGTATGATTAAGAGAAACAAACAAAAAGGATTCACCCCTGTTCAGTGTATATTAAAATAAGATTTTTAATTTGGTGGTGAATTGGTCACAGGGCCCTGAAACATCTATCAGTTATTATTAACTCTTTTGATGACTAAATTCCAGGTATGTGTGTAAACACATAAGTGTATATATATATATATGCACAACCTCTATACAATAGAGTAGAAAATGTAAATTTATGAGCATAATTGTACATATTTTGCCCTGTTTATGAGATTATATCTGTCAAATTGTTTTTATTATCTATCAAATAATTTCATGCATTGGGGGCAATACTAGCATCTTTTTTAAAAAAAAAAAGAAAAGAAACTCAATTAGAACTTCCATTAGCTTCTAGGAAATTATGGACAAACATTGTAATTTTGTATCTACCATTCCAATGTTCCTTGTCAAATAAGAAGCCTGAGCACAGATTCTAGGAGGATGAGGATTTTGTGGTTCTCCTGTTACTCTGCTGATGGAATTTGTGTTCACATTAGTGCTTTCTGAACTGACTGCATCTGACCACACTGTAGACAGAGCCGGCCTCAAACTGAAGGTAAACCAGTGCTTCATGTCCTTGAAGTATTTACCTTCCCATCTTTAGAACTAAATAAAGTATAATGCACAGTCCTGGAGAAGACAGAAGAAGAAGAAAAAAAGAGGAATATTTAGATTTGCACGGGTACCAAAATTAGGAAGAAGTTTATTGTCTTTGGGGATACGCTTCTTCCTGTTCAAGCCCAGCAATGTTATTTCTCTGGACTGTGCACTAAAATGAGAGAGAAGTTCTTCCCACTGGTTTCCTCTCAAGGCCAGCTGGGTATTCACATAACAGTAAGAATAGTAGAAGCTTATGCATAGGTGATGTCAACTCTGCTGGTATAAGTCAAACACTTTTAATTGGGTCACAGTAGGACATGAAGGGATTAGATATACTGATAGGACAACGGAGTTTGGAATTTTTTCTCACCCCTCTTCTCACTTCAGCTGGCTTTCAGGGATGGGTGGTTATTTTTACTACAAACGTTGTGATAGGTAAAGCTAACTACTTATTTGAATTGTATGGGAATAGTTCAGTAAAAACCATCCTCTGCACTCCATTGAAACCAACCTCCACTTTCCAACTTTCTCTGAGAACTGTGCATGGCTGGTAAATCCAGTAATTATTATTCTGTTCCAGAGGGCATGCAATAATTTACATTTATGTGCCAAAATTTTCTTTCTTGTTGCCCCAGCAAGAGCTGGGATATGATTTATAAGGATGCAAAAGTTCTGGCGCAGATGTTACAAAGCCTCAGCATGTGTGCACTGCGCAGTGTGACAGGCTCCTCCCCACATGGACGGATGCTCTCAGAGAGGCAGTGATGATACCAAGCCAGCAGTGCCAACAGATTCTGGTGGTTTTAGTACAGGCGAGAATACTGACCCCTGTGACAATGAATGTGTTTACATTTATCTTCTTAGCAGGTCAATATTGAATGTCATTCTTAGGGGAGCGGAGCTGTGTTGCAATTAGTTTAGTTGCCTTTGTTGAATCTTGATGGGCTCCTCTATCATAAAACATTCTTTTTTGGAAGAATATTTTCTGTTTTATTATATTTGCACCCTTTTCCCCAATTTCCCATCCTTAAGTTATTCTCTAACTTAGGGCAAAGGGGAAGAAAAAAGAAATAAAATTCCGAAAGATTAAAGTAACACAGAAGGGGGAAAAATATCTATCCCTCTCCATACCATTCATTCATACATTCTATAATCAGAATTAAAAGAAATACACATCTCAGGTTTTGTTGGACTTACAATGCTCATGTTGTTATGAAATTGTTTCTTTGAAAACTTTGAGTAATACTCAGCTCTGGGTAACATGCTTTACTAAGAAAATACTCTCTGGAGATTCTATTCCTGTGCTGTCAAGGTGAAAATGGTCACCACAATTCATGTCACTTCCCAAGATGATATGATTGCTATTACTTCTTATTAACTGAACAAGATGACAGTCACAGATAGGCATTGTTTTTCACCCCTTAGGGTTGGTGTACTTTTAACTTCTCACAGACAATACAATAAAATCTATAAAATGTGTCTGCACCAAAAAAAAAAAAAAAAGTAATGCAATCCAGGTTGGAAGCGTATTTGATTTAAAATGCTAAATTTCATATCATAGTAGGATTTAAACTTTGGCTAGATGTCAAAAAACTCTTAATATCTTCAAAACGATAGCAAAGTAGTTCTCAACTTTAGTTTGGATAGGGATCACCTGGGGTGATTGCTTATGGCCATCATCATAGAGACTCTGAGTCAATAGGTTTTGTCCAAAAGACCAAGAACTTCCATTTCAAAACGTACCCCAGGACATTCTGATAAGGTGGTCTATGGATTTATCTTCAAGAAAATCAGACGTGGGTTTGCTAAAGGAGAGACTTTTTCTTCTTTCTTTCTTCTTTTTCCCTTCCTTTCTTTCTTTCCTTCTTTCCTTCCTTTCTTCTTTTCTTTTCTTTTCTTTTCTCTTTACTCTAATAAAACACAGGTTGACTCCCATCTACAAATAGTTAAATTTTCTGAACTATGAGTCCAATTACATTTTCAAATGGAATCAAGTAAAGAATATATTGTCGAGGATGTCCATGAAATCCACATTATACCTTCACAATTGGCAATATACAAAGTCTGAAAATTAAGTTTACAGACTTGCCACTGTGGGGTTATGTCGGCAGCACTGTACAAACAACTTGGTGAGGTTGAATAACCTTCCTATATCAGTGTCTCACAGCTGTGTTTGTGTCAACATGTGATAGTATCTTGCTAAATGGTGTTCATTATGTTGTATGTTTTTGTTTGCCCTACAATGACAGCTCTGATGGCTATTTCAGAAAGAGTTCCAAAATTGCTTTGAAGGGTGGACTAGACACTGGCATCAGTGCATAGCTTCCCCAGGGCAGTACTTCAAAGGTGACTGTAGTGATATCCTGCACTGAGGTCTATAGCAATGTAGCACTTTTTCTAGGAAGATTTTTTGAACTTAATTGTCAGAACTCATATCTTCTAAGAATAAATTTGGAACATTTTTGTTTGCCTTCTTTCTTAGTAAATATTCAGATTTCCCTTGGATTTTAACATACACCTTATATTTTAATAGATAAATTATTTTTACACGATGAGTGAAAATTTTAAAAATTAGTAATAATATATTTCTATGTTTAGCTTTATCTGAGGGTCCATAAGTGAATGTCAAGCACCAAATATGTGTGTAACTATACATTAGGTTTCTCACGCATTTATAGCAGCTTTCAAGATTCCCAATGTGGTCTAGATCTCAAAAAATGTAAACATTTAATATAGGAAAGAATTGGAAAAAGAGTCATAGAAATTCAAAACCCCATTTCCTAGAAGGTTGTTAAAGAAACAACTTGCCATCTATGGATTGGTGATATGTCACTTTAAAGGGAAGTACTAGGGTCTAATAGAAAAGCATTATTTCTTTGTTCTCTTCCCAGCCTGGTGAGATAGGGTGTTACAAAGTGGTTGCTTAGTAACTAGCCCAGTATGACCATTTCTCCTCTCCCCATATGCAGGCATAGTTAATTGCCAGATTTTGAATTATTACAGTAATTTTCTATTTCAGTGACCTTATTGAGATAAGAGAAAATTACAGAATTTCCAAAGTCAAATTTTCTGGTCTACAGCAGCATATGGTAATAATGTTGTATTCTGGATATATGTAAACCACTCATTAGAAATTAGGGGAATTAGGGGAAAGGAGTGTTGACTTGGTCAAAGTTTCTAAGAAGATAGTAAATAGCGGAGTCTAGGAAGTTTAAAAACCAATGTATCTTTTTGCCAAAACCCCTGGCATGCTTCTCCATCCCAACTTTACCTTATCTGCCTTCTGTTTGACTAGCATAGTCATTAATTTATTTCCTATGGATTTAGGACTAAAATGACACGGTACTCTCTCTTAAGTTTCCCATTACTTCAAATTATTAAATTGTGCTTAGAACTGATTTTGGAATAAGGGTTTTCCTTATTACTTCTTCAAATTCCTCATTTATAAAACTGTAGAAAAGATAAGAGTTTCTCAGATATTCTGCTTTTAGAAGAATGAAAACTAACAAATGCCTCAACAGTTGAATTCTCCTATTCTGACTACACCTTGCATTTATTCCAAACTTTTGTCTATATTAGGAAAACATCCGTAATCTTATTTGACAAGAAAACTTGCCAGTGACTTTCAGACTAAAGTTATTTTTAGTGTCTTTTGGTGTTTGTCTCATTGTCTTTTCATGTGCTATGTTTAACAAGTCTTTATATATGGTTATAATTCTTGATGTTAGAATTTGTTCTATTTTCAGGTCTACCTAATCTATTTTTTTTTTTTCAAAAAGGCATTTTTCCCCATGGTCAGCCTGTCTGTAGAATTCTAGTGTCTTCTTTAGCTCTTCCCTTTAGAAATCAAGAGTACTCATTTATTCTCTATGAACTAATGTAGTTTTACGTATTAATCCTACTTCCCACCCTGTGTTCCTTGGAAAATACTTCTTTGTCTTAAAGTTTTCTCAGCCATATTCTTCTTTTGCTAGGTGTTGAGAATCCATTATTCTGGTGAAATCCAAAAAACCAAAATCCTGTTCTTGGATAACATCTTCTTAATAAGTGGTACATTTCTGTATCCTTATTTTTATTTTTTGAGACAGAGTCTCACCTCATCACCCTCAGTAGAGTGCTGTGGTGTCACAGTTCACAGCAACCTCAGACTCTTGGGCTCAAGTGATCCTCTTGCCTCAGCCTCCCAAGTAGCATATCCCTTTTCTTTCCTTCTTCACAATAGTCCACTGAAAGTGTTTTCATATATTTGGCTTTTCTACCACAACATTAGAGTGCCTAGAGATACATTTCTGGTTTTCTTTCTTTTATACAACTTACCCAACTGAAGAAGTGCTTTATGAAGTTTAAGATGTCTCTCGCTCAGAAATGCCCCAAAGACTCAGTTTACCTCTGGATTAGCTGTGTCAATCTATATTAATCCAGTGCCATAGTTCTTAATGGGGAGTTTCCAGGCACTATGAATAAATTTTTCCTTCTCACCTTGCAACCCCATGCTTGTTGTTTATATCTCAGACCACATGAATGAGCCTGTTTCCCAAGATACTCAAGAGTGCTATATGGTCCAAGTGACAAAATTTTTTCCCATATTCTTTTATATGTGTATATGGATTCTTCCTATTCACTACCAGTGAATCTTTTTTTCAGTTCTGTTTAGGCTGTTTTCCCAATCCTCTTCCTTCTAACAATTGAAGATATAAAGACTCAGACCTCAATTCCTACCTCATTGGCTGGAAAACTTCCTTATGTTCATCATACATATAACTTTCCTGAGAGGGGAACACAGCATACCCTTGCTACAGTAATTTGGCAATTCTAGGCTTAGAGTCTTAACATCTGTGCATTTAAAACATAAATATATATTCTTATTCTTTACAATTGTGGTTGAAAACTTCTGGAAGTGTCACTCGCATCTGGGTTTTTTTTTTTTTTTTAAAGAAACTAAGTCTCTCTTTATGACCCTCAGTAGAGTGCAGTGCTGTCACAGCTCATAGCAACCTCCAACTCCTGGGCTTAGGTGATTCTCTTGCCTCAGCCTCCCGATTAGCTGGGACCACAGGCACCTGCCACAATGTCTGGCTATTTTTTGTTGTAGTTTGGGTGGGGCTGGGTTCGAACCCACCACCCTCAGCATATGGGGATGGCACCCTACCCACTGAGCCACAGGCACTGCCTACTAAGGAGCTTTCTGAAAGCTCTGCCCTTGGATAGTCTGTGCTGAAGCATTAGACTTTACCACTTATCAGCACAGCAACACCAGTCATTTGCATCCAGTGCCCCTGTATTGAGAGACTGCAGAAGTCCTTTCCCTAGATACTAAAACTGTTGACTTTGGAAAAGGAAACATAAAAAAAAAAGACCAGGAATTTTCTGTCTTTAGGGGTTCTTAGCATCTCAGCTCATAGCAGGCAGTACCTGTGGAAAGCCTCAGTGGCCTTCTACCTGTCAGTGTTCCTATAATGCCAAGGTCCTGCTTCACCTCCTGGGTCCAGGCATATAGGAAAAGAGATGTCTCTACTTCAAGATGAAAAGAGCCATGAAAAGCTTCCCTAAAGGCTCTCTCAACTTTCTATTCTATGGTGAAACACAAGCCTTAGGATGTTATTATACCATTATATTTCTAAAACTAAGAAAGCCAACCAGGCCTATGGTGACAGGGGAATAAGGGTGGTGACAGCCTAGGGCTGCCATTTTCAGACTATTTGGGCTACTTAGCAGCACAGTTGGGGACAACCCTGTTGTATTCATGAATTCTGCTTTGCTCTTGACCCAAGGCTAAAAATCTCAGGGTCAGGTTTATGCAGATGTACATGGGTAAAAGGAAGGAATTATTGAGTTTGGCGAGATTATTCCAGAGAGGACATCCCAGGTTGTTTGCACAGCTATCTTCCACAAAATCTCAGACATTTTAATGAATATATTTATTTTGAATTAATGCCACAGCTAATGGTCCATGTGTGGGACACCAACTCTAGAGAAGGGGATTCACATTCCGTATGGTGGACAGAAGGAAAGACCACTGTGGCGAAAGGACAAGGAGATGTTTCTGGCTCATCTCCAAGCATGATTCCTAAACCAGAGGTTATTTCCATAAAAACTTCCAGTGTATAAGAGTTAGAAATAGTGAGTACTGGGGGAAATGAGGGTGAGAAATAGGCTAAATAATACCTTGTAGAAACGGTTGTTTGGTAATATTTTAGCCCCCCCCTCCAAAAAAAAATAAACTATTTCAATTTCTCCAGTCATCCCATGTACATAGCTATCTCTGTGTCAATTTCTTCTGAGAATGAAGTTAATAGTGATATAATTTAAAGACATTGATGCCATGTAACCATGCTTTTATCTGAAGTAGGATCAATTGCCATCAGAATGAAAGGGAAAAATTTACTTAAATGTCCACTATATGGCAAAATGGCAATATATTTCTCATTCTTCTTTCTTCCTCTCCAGGACAACTTGTGTCTGGGCCTCTACTTAGCACCACATAAAGGGCTTAGACAGCCACATGAATTTCCTAACCTTTGCTACAGTCTGAATGCCCCCTCCAGAACTTTCATTTAATTGCCATTGTGATAGTATTAATAGGTGGGACTTTTAAGAGGGATTAGGCCATGAGGGCTCTGCCCTCATAAATGGATCAATGTCATTATGGAGGGAGTGGGATACTTATTATGGGAGTGGGTTCCTGGTAAAAGTGAGTTCATGCCCCTCTTTCCCATGTTTATGTTCCTGCTTTCTTATTCTTCTGACTTCTACCATGGCAAGGTGCAGCAAGATGGCCCTCACAGATGCTGGCCCCTTGACCTTGGACTTCTCAGCTTCCAAAACTAAATTACTAATTATTTAGCTCCCACATATGAGTGAGAATAGGTGTTATTTGTCTGTGCTTGGCTTGAAATTCAACTTAACATAATGTTCTCCAGCTTTATTCATGTTGTTGCAAATGGCAGGATTTTGTTTTTTGTTTGTGGCTATATAATTTTCCATTGTGTATATGTACCACAATTTCTTTATCCTTTCACCCATTGATGGACACTTAGCTTGAGTTCATATCTTGACCATTTTCAGTAGTGCTGTAACAAACATGAGAGTATAGGTAATCTTTCAATATGCTGTATTTCTCTCCATTGATATAAAACATACATATATATATACACATACACATACATATACATACATACATACACAAGGATACTGTGTATCTTAGTAGACTAAGACACCCTCTAGCCTCAGTCCACTCATGTGTCCAGCTTATACCCTTCACAGCATCTATTCCAGACTTTTCTGGACCTTGCAACACTTTTATTCCATGTATGATTTGCTTTCACCTTCAGATCTTGCACAGAGACAGTTATTTTATTTTTCTTTGACCTTGGGCTCCTTTTTTCAAGCATAATTGGAGCTCACCATCTATGACTCTGCAACCCTGGGAATGGCGCTCACTTGTAGCCCAGGTTGTTGCAACCACCAAGTAGATATCCTCATTTAATTTGCTCCGGTAGCTGCTGTAGAATCTAAACAAAATTATTCCCATATAGAAGAGGCAAATACAGAACAAGGGCATTCAGGTTCTGCAACCTGGTCTCATTATTCACATTTAGTCAGTTATTACAATCAATCAATTCAACAATTTATTCATTCTTGGTAAATATTTGTCTTCAAATGTCTATATAGCCAGTTTTACATGCCATGTTGCACACCAAAATTTGATTAAGCCTAAAAATATTGTCAGAGAGTCTATTATTTCCTCTTTCATGAAAATCTTCACCATGTGCCTTGGAAGGTTGGTCTCCTTGTGCAAGGTACGAAGAACCTCAGGGGCCTCTTGAGAAGTGTTTCTCATTAAATCATCATTGCCTCTGCCGCTTTGGGCCAAGAACCCAGTATAGTGTTCCCTGAAGACCCTCTTTCTCTTTTTACTTCTGCCTGTCTGCAGAGGCTGCTCCTCCATTATCCTCTACACTTGGCATGTTCTGGTCTTTCCTCTTTTTCCATTTCTCATCTTTTCAATCTTCACAAAGCAAGTAATCCAGATCTCTCCTTTTCTGGTTTCTGGGGCTTCTGCATTCCTGCCCAGCTGCTAGTTGCCCCCACATGTCCATATTCATCACATACACCCTGGTATTGTTTCCTGTTGCTCCATTATACATCTCATCTCCCCAATTAAATCCTAAGCTCCCTGAAGGAAAGAATTGGGCCTTTTTATTTTTTTAAACATTCTTTCCAGTAATTGATACTGTGGCGTACACGCCTTATTAAACAGCAAAATGCCATCAATAATTGCAAATCATAAACTAAGGACAGCCTTAAAACCAGCATAAAATCAATTTTAGGGGAAAAATACATAATTGGGATATTCATACATGTTGAAGCCTATTAAAAAATATAAGTGCAGAATATAATTAGTCAATTATGGCAGTCTCTATGAAAAAACACTTAAGAAAGGGAACATTCATAACAGGAACCGAGATGTGTTTAACAAACAAGCATTGGTGTACTGCATGCTGCCAAGCCAATCCACTGCTCCACAGAATGACTATAAATAAGACAGTACAGAGGAGGAGAGTTAGAGATGAAATGGGCAATGAGGTGGAAGGGGTCGCAGCTGTTTCTTTTCATTCATTCATTGAATTCTCTGTAAATATTGGTGTGGCTTGCAAAGTGATAAATAGCATTTCTGTAAATTAAAATGACTGCTCATATCCTGGCAAGAATATAGGGGCTGAGTGTTAGGCAAAGCAGACAATGACATCACAAGCTTTCCCTGTGGCTTCCCTCAATTCTTCCCATTCATTTACACCATGATATTTCAATATATTTAATATTAAACATTAATATTTTATATATATATATAAACTGAGCCAACTCCTTTATCCAGAAAGTATTCAATGGTCATTCTAGATTCATTTTTCTATACCTCCCATTTTGTCACATGAATCAGGGCTTGTTTACACTTTTATCTTAAGATTTGTTTGTTTGGTTTTTGTTTGGTTTTGCAATAAAGCTCCAAATAGACAGATGTCTTTATGTAGAATTGAAATGACATATCAGTTTTAATGCTGTCGCTCTTGTATTTGCATGTTTAATTACTTGCATCACATTTTATTAGTGTATTATCTGATGAGGAACTCGGACTAATTAATTTCACCTGGAATTGTATGCAAGCGTATGAAAAATTATACTTGGCCATTTGTAGAGACCAGCTGTGTATTAGAAATATCTGATCCCCATCTGCAGGATTAAAAAGAGTGAGGGAAAACAGCTGATTGTAAAAAACAGTCACTTTTCCTTGTGCCCCGAAGGTATTATTATTGGCAGATATCCTTTATTACTCAGCCTATATTCCAAACATTAACTCAGAAGTTTACTCCGAGCATCATTCGGTGGGATGACTTTACTTTCCATCATTTTGGTTTCAATTTGTAGTAATGCTAATGTGATTGGGTCCCACCCATCCTCATGCACTTGCCGCCTTCAATTCCAGCCGGACTTGCACACAGCCACAAATTGGACCACAAATTGTTTTGGCCTAGCTGGCGGCAGAAACCCAAAGCAAAAATCTGGGAGAGTGGGGATATCGTGTTCAAAGATAACCCTCAGGATTAAATGTGGTCTCTGAGAAATGCAACCAAATCTTGCAGCAAGACTCCAAAACACACACACACACACACACACACATGTTCTTATTTTCTCTCGCTCTCTGAGTCTTGCTATGTCTTTCGATTTGGATTCTTTGTCTGCCCTGACAACAGATGGTGTTTTAATAAAGTCCAGTAGGAATATTACTGTGAGTAAACAATGCAGCACATGCCAATTCCATAATTGCTGGGTTCTGATACAGCCTCTTACCTGCTGCATCCAAATTGGGAGGGAACCAACTGTGCTTGCACCTACCGGCAGCAGCCCCGCTCGCCTGCAGCTGTGGTGAGCTTCGGCGGCTAGCCTCACTACGGAAGGTAAATTGCCGCCCCTGTCATGCTTCTTGGCACCGGGTCTAGAGAACGCTGCCATCTGGCTTCTCATCAAACATGGTCATTGAATCTCTCAGAGATGAAATGGCTTTAAAAAAATAAAAACAAAAATCTAGTTCTTTAAAAAAAAAAACATTGACACACATAAAACTTATTATCTTTCTTTTCACAGGCACACTATATTCTAAAATAACAGTCTGAGCTTATTTGAGCAGTCGCTTGCCGAGTGTTGTTTTTTTTTTTTCCTCACTGATTCCCACGCTCAAAGGGATTTATAGTCTAAACCTATTATATGCTAATGGAAAATTTAAATTCACTGGATCTGGCCAAGAAATGCGTGCTCTCATTTGTATGTCTCATTGGGGAAGGGCAAAAAGTTAATTCTCTGAACAAGTTTTGTTTCTTTTAATGGCATAGAAATAGATCCCTAACTTTTTTTCTATATTTATTTTAAAAGGGGAGCAGTTGAAGAAAATAAAGACCGTAATCTAAATGGATGATATTTGTCCTTTCCCAATGGGACCCTCAAACTACCTGCTAACCAGAAGTCTCCAGGAAAATCAAAGTGGCTTTGCGAGCCAGGAAGAGACACGGTCAGTGCTTACTAATTTTGTAGGAAAGCCAACAGCCTGTGATATTTATCCAAGGATTATATTTTAAGTGACATCCAGTTTCTTCAAATCCTGCTATTTTCAACAGGGTGTTCTAAATGCTTTTTATTAATGCCTGCAATTCTAAACACAAATAAAAAGCAAAGCAAGCTGCAGAAACTGTAGAAAGTAGCATTAGCAGTAGGGAAAGGTTAATGTCTGCTGGCTGGCCTACTCAGAGAAAAGCCTCTTGGTTTCTGGTTTGTCTGTTCTAGTAAATAAAATCTATTAAACTGACATGACACTAGACTGTTAGAGCTTAGGCCAATTTTCTTTTCTTCATAGAGGCAGCTAATTCCCTAGACAGACTGACTGTTACATAACATGTTAATATTGCATCATTTTCCCTTCCGTAGATGTTTAGATAAAATTATCTTGCTATTTAACTATTTAAGAAGAATCAGAAACACATGCAAAATGAGACAAAATAGTATTCTCAAAGATCTTACACATGATCGGTTCCCAAGAGCCATTTATCCCAGGACCTATCCAAACCACACCCACTTCCCCCCTCTGTCATTTGTTTGAAACAGATTCAAATATCCTATCTATTTTAGTGTAAATTAATCTCTCTCTCTCTCTCCTTCCCTCTCTAGCCGTGGACCTTTTTGTGGTCCCTTTTTTGTAACTTTTTGTTTTAGTATTTTCAAACAAAGAAGATTTGTAATAGCATGGGGAACTCCCAGAGACTCTTAACAATTTGCTGATGTTTTATGCCTGCTTCATTTGTTTTAATGTTCTCCCTTTTTATATATAGTTTCAAATAAATGCCTAATTTTTCAAAATCATTTGAGAGTGCAGTATTTGTCTATTACTACTGTAACACATTACCATAAACCCAGGACTTAAAACAACACAAACTTTTTGTCTTCAGGCTCTGGAGCTCAGAAGTCCAAAATGGGACTTATTTTTAGCCCCAGAATCTGTTCTCTGCCTTTGCCAGCTTCGGGCTACATTGATCCCACTGGCTTCTCAAGGGTGCCTGTATTCACTGACTTGTGGCCCCTTCTGTCTTCAAAGCCAGCATTTGCATCCCTTTGAACCCTGCTTCTATCTTTAATCTCCTTCTTCCCTGACTCTCCTGCCTCTCTCTTTTGCTTATATCACACTGGGCCCATCATGATAATCCACTGTAATCTCCTCATCTCAAAACCCTTAATCACATCTACAAAATTCCTTTTGTGATGTAAGGAAACATGCTTGCAAGGTTCCAGGGTTCAGATATCATTGGGGGGCCATTATTCTACCTCCACAGAGTGAAATGTAGATCTCTCATGTCTCAGTGAGTCCTCCCTAAGAATGATGACTTTCTCATACATAACCATAGTAAAATAGTCAAAATTACAGAATTACTTAGCTAGTACTCCCCGTTCTAATTTCATCAATTGTCCTAATAACATCCTTCATCCAATACCAGGTAAAACCCAGGATCCTGTGTTATATTTCATCGTCATGCTTCTTTAGTCCACTTTAATCTAATCAGACCCTCAGTCTTCTTTTTTTGTCCTTTACTTTGACATTTTGATGGTTACATAAAATGTTCCTTCATTTATGTTGTCTAATTTTTCATTACAATTGGATTTATATTATGAATTTTTGGCAGATGTGATGGTTAAGTTTTATGCGTCAACTTGTCTAAAAACTGTGGTGCATAGTTCATAGACCCAACACTCATCTAAATATTGCTGTGAAAGTATTTGGTAGATGTGGTTGATATGTAGTATTAGTTGACTTTAAGTAAAAGTAGGTACCTTGCTAACGTGAGTGAGCCTTCAACCTTCACACAGTTGAAGGCCTAAGTGCAAAGCTTTGCTTGGAGAAGAGGAATTTGACCTCAAAATTGTAATGTAGAAATCCCACCTGAGTTTTCCATCCCACCAGCTTACCCTACAGATTTGTACTTGCCAACCCTACAACCATGTGAACCAATTCCTTAAAATACTTCTCTTTTACATAAATACTGTATATCCTGTTGGTTCTTTTTTGCTGGGGAATCCTGATTGATAAAGCAGAGAAGCTGCCAGAGAAGTGACACTGGCTCTACTCAGTTCATCCTAATGGGAACCACATGATAACAGTTCATCCCAAAACTAAAGACGCTGACATTGACTACTCAGTTAAAGTGATACCCATTCAGTTTCTCTACTGTGAATTCACTGTTTCGCCTTTGTAACTATTAAATAATTTAGGGATTGATTTTTTTCAGATTGTGTACATATAGAGCTCTTTATTAAAACTTCTCTAGTTAGTTTTGGCATCCACTAAGTAGTAGATTGATTATATTCTACTCCATCAATCCCTCTATATTAATTAAAATTTTACTGTTACCAAAAGCTTTCCCTTCTTCACCATTATGTGATTTAATCATTCATTGAACTCATACCTGTATAAATTTATGTATCCTCATTTAATTCTATGGTTATAACTAATGGTGTGTTGTAGCCAGCTCAAAAAACAGGTAGCTTACTTGCCATAATAGGTAGCTTAAATCACCCAGAAAGGATGTATTTATGCTGCAGAAATCAGCAAATACTATCAACAAGAGCTTAACAATTTTTGTTTTCATTATGGAGAGCCCATTTAATAGTACAGCATAGTCTAAGTAACCCCTTACCATCAATATTTATTTTCGTAATCAAATTATTGATATCTAACCATTGGGAGACTTGTCAAACTGCACCCTATACCATTTTGACACGTCATTCCTCATCTTTGAGCACTTCCTGATTTTCTAGCTCAATATACGATTTTAGAATCATCTTGTACTGAAATATTTTTTTACCCCCAAGGAAATCTGTTTCCTTTGATTGGACAATAATGTTTAGAAACTAAGATGAGCTCTAGCTCTCTGTCAGATCAGAATGGCATCACTTCGTCAGCAGAGTGACTATGCAGGTATACCTGTCTCTATTTCTATATCTATATTAAAAATCATAGATTTATTCTGATACCTGTGATTATAATCTGACACCACAAAGTAGAGTTAGTCGTCTTCTATTCAATATTTGCAAATTTCTTCTCCAACAAAGAAAAACCTGCATCTTTTTATCCTCAATATAGTTAATAATTTTCTCAAGACTAGGCTATACAGAAATACGTATACATTATAGATTATTATTTCAGAATTGCTAATTCCTCTTACTGTAAAAAGCAATTGTAGTAACTAAAATTTATTGTCCATTTATAGTTCTTTTTAAAGGAAGGTTCATTTACAACAAAATCTACATTTTAAATTCACAATTTCATAAATTTTGCCAAATGCATAAATTCATAGCTGACAATTCTTTAAAGATAAAGATTACTTGCATGTCCCCAAAACATTTCCTTGTGCTCCTTTCCACTTATCTCCACTGTCAGAGACAATATTTTTTTTTTCACATAACTTAGTTTTTACTGGTATGGAACTTCATGCAAATGAAATCATAGATTGGGTTGTATTTTGTGTCCTATTTTACTCAGTATAGTATCTCTGGGATTCATTCTTGTTACTGAGTTTGTGAGAGTTATTCTTGTTATTGTGGAGTAATCCCTTGCATTAACATGTCACAATTTTTGTATACATTTCCATGTTGATTGGAATTTGAATACTTCCCAGTTTGGTGCCACTATGAATTAAGCTGCTATAAAAATTCTCATACATATATTTTTGTGGGCATATGTTTTACATAATCCTGAGAAAATACATGCTGGTATAACTTCTGGCTCATAGTGTTTGACTTAACTTTAGATGGGAAAAGTAGCTGTACCACATTTTCTCCTTTGACCAATTAGGAGCAAAAGGGAATAGATGTACTTATCCTTTGGCACTGAATGAAAAGCTGAACTGGACAAAATATGTTAAACAAGGGATTTAAATACTGGAAAATTGGTGGTATAGGATGGTGATGCCAGAAAGAAAGAAAGAATAAATGGAAGGAAAGAAGGAAGGAAGGAAGGAAGGAAGGAAGGAAGGAAGGAAGGAAGGAAGGAAGGAATGTGGGTGGGCAGGAAGAGAGAAGAAAGGAAGAAACAAGAACAAGGAGGGAAGGGAAGGAAGGAAAGAAGAGAGGGAAAGAAAACCTTAAGTACTACACAGCTTAAGTGTTGGGCTGGGAAAATTTATCACCATTAGACTGAGATGCCACCATCACTGAATTGAGGAGAAGGAAACCAGAATATAGTACAAAGGTACTAAAGTGAAGGGGGCTGCACACAAAGAACCTTCAAAGACCTGCAAAGAGGTCCTGAAAGTCTTTCCTGAGCACTGACCTACATATAAGTGTTAAAAGAAACTATCTGAGGCTGAGAAAAGAACAACCAAAAAGAAGGCTGAAAAGCCTATACTGCTCACACAGTACTGTGATGAGTTTATGTCTACTAGCCAGATAAATAAGACCTTTATGATAATGGGGTTATAGGGATAATTCTCAAAAATTATCACTTTAGCAATGAAGCTAAATTGCCCTGCATATAGATTATCCTGGACATGCGTTAATTATGCTTAAAGGCAAGTTTTGAAAGTATTAAACCAATCCACCATAATTTAACTAAATATGGAAACAAAATCCAACATTTCTTAAAAGAATATAGCAAAAATCCAGCACCCAACAATGTAAAATTAAAAATATTACTACTTAGCATACAAAGAAGCAGAAAAATAATGCTCATATACAGGAGAAAAAAGCAGTCAATACAAATACACTCTGAGCTGGCAGTGACAAAGCAAGCAGACAAAGACATTAAGATGGATTGTATGAATAGTTCAAAAATACTGAAAAAACATGAGTATGATGAGGAGAGAAATGGAAGATATAAAAATTACTGAAATAAAATTTCTAGAAATTACAAAAAATAAGTGGAAATATGCTGAATGAGATTAAGAACATATATTGCACTGTAGAACAAAGGACATGGCAGTAGAAATTTTTCAAATGAAAGAGAGGAAAAAAGAAAGGAGGAAAGAGACTAAAAAAATTAACAAAATATCAATAATCTGTATTTCACCATCAAGGAATCTAACATATGTATATCTAGAGTACTAGAGAATAAAAGTGTAGAGGACAAAAATATATTTGAGAAAAAATGACCAAAATGTTCCAAATTCAGTGAGTACGTAAACCTGCAGATCAAAAAAGCTTAACAATCACTAAGCATAATAGACACAAATAAAAATATACCAAGTTATAATGAATTAATTTGTAAAAAATAATGCAAAAAAAGAAAATCTAAAAGCTAAAATCAGCAAGAGAAAAAAGATACAGTATTTGCAGAATATAGACAAGAATAACCAGAGTCTTCTTGTTTATATATATGCATACTGGAAAATAATCTAGGGACATCTTTATTGGGGGAAAATGCTTTATCAGAAAAAATATGAAGGGGAAATATGTTTCAAAACTGAAGAGGAAACAACCTTTTTAGGCAAACCAAAGCTGAAAGAAATAATAGCTAGTAGTCTTACACTACAAGAAATGTTAAAGGAAGTTCTTTAGGGGAAAGGATAATTGAAGTTTGGGTCTATGGAAAAAAATTGAAAAATATCTATGATTTCCTATAATTGGTAAATATCTAATATTTATCAATAGCTATGGTAAATATATGGGTGGCTTTAACTTTTTTCTCATTTATTATGTCTTTAAAAGATAATTGCATAAACAAACAAAAAATAACGTATCATAAGAGTAGAAGTATAGGAAGAAATAAGATGTATGACAGCAATATCACAGTATCATAAAAGATAGATGTTCTCTGATCATGATAGAAATGAAAGAAATTAAACTAGAAATCAATAATAATAACGATTTGAGATATTTATTATAAATCAGCATACTTCTAAATAACCTAAGAAGCAAGTATGAATTTGAATGAAAACACACATTTTTTTTTAATGTAACAACTTGGTATGATGCAGTAAAAGCAGTGTAGTATTTTAATCCTGTGTATATATATTGTTAAAATCCTAATGTTACTTATTACATCATGAATCCCTATGTCTTTTCTATTGGACAATGATATTCAGAAACCAAAGTATGAATGCTAGATATGTTCATTACTAGTGGAATAGCATTATGTCTAAGCCCTCTCAGTGAACAGAGCTATGAAATTAATGACATATGTGTATGCAAACAACAAGCTTACATTTGCAAAAACGTATCACCACATACATGTACATATGCACATAAATCGATATCAATTCACCTATCTTGTCTGTTTAAAACTCATGAGTTCACAATGATGCTTTAATTTTAGTAACTTCCTATTCAATTTGTTCAGAGTTCTCTTTGTTGAGCCTGAGGACATAGTCTAAATATAGTTGAAAAAAGTTATTTTGGTTACTCTTGCCCCCATTCCCTTAACTATGGCAATGTTATTAATTTGAAATAAAGTTCAGTTCATTTATTTGTTTGTATACAATTTTAGTTTGCTTCCAATATCTGTATGTCAATAACTGTGAAGGATCTGATATTTTAGACAACTTGCAGTCTACCAAATTGTCTTGTTATAGCTTAATGGATTCTAGTAAAAAACACAAGAACCTTGGTTCATTAAAAAAAAAAATGCATTCTGCACAATGTGGCAAGAACCATGAGCATACTTGACTGCTAAGAATTAGTTCTCCTAGTCCTCTCTATTTCACAAGAGCAATGCAGAGGGACTCTGGTGGAGGCTTCATGTGCAATGGGTTTGAAATATACTTGAGGAACTCTGAGCCTAGAGAACTTAAATCTTTTTTAATGGCTAAAAGCAAACATGCCTGAACTTTGCTCTGGTTGGAGACCTTATCTTTATAACACTATCTTTATCTTCCAAGACTATTTGATAGGCAGACATCCAGAACATAAGAGCATTATTATCAATACTTCTGCTCTCAAGACATGCAGAAACGTGGAGATCTATTAAAATTGTCTCTCAACAATATCTCCCTCTCAATTTTACAATGCTTTGCCTTCCTTCTGGAAAATGTGCCCATGAGTGTACCATTCCATCAGCCATTCTGATTAATCTGACTAACAGAGGATAGAACCAAATCCATTCCATTCATCTCACACAAATTTAAGTAATCTACTACTGACAGAACTATATACAATAGGATGAGCCCATCCTAAAGCACCCATCTTTCCCATACTTTATAGATTCCCAGATGTAGTCAACAGAACAAGTCCCATTAACTGCCATTATCTACATTAAAAAGTCAGGTGGATTTCTCTTCATATTTCTGTACTGATTTTTCCACTGAACTCAAATCATTAAACCAGGTAAAGCAGAATGTGTTAGCAATTCCACAGACTCTGACCAATGAGGAGGAGTTCTAAGTCAATTCTCTGATCCATAACAACCCAATCTTTAAGTTCAGGTTAACTTTGCAAAAATTAAGTGGTATCATTGATTACTTCAGCTAAAGTAAAGAACAAATTTTATACCATCTATTCTAATGGGATAACTTTGATTGGAAGTTGCTTCGTGGAAGAAGCATAAATATTAAGACAGTCATCATGAATGAGTGACAACTGTCACTCTGAAAAGTATTCTGAGTAACCAAGGTTAAGTACATTTAGATAAAACTCTGCAAAACTAATATATATAATGATATATATGTGCATGTAGGTATAATAATAATTCATATTCACATATATTCATATAAGAAAATACACTTCAATTACTATTTTTTAAATTATTACCTATGAAGTAGAACTTAAAACTTCTCAAAGATTTTCAACATCTATAAAAACAGTAATATTAGTTTTCCTCTTTATATATAATAATGTATGACTTTATTAAATGATTTTCCAGAATCATCCTTCATTCTTGGAAATCCATTTACATATAATGTAATAATTAATGTTGTTGGATTTCAGTATACACCATTTTGCTATGTGTGGTCTTTGTATCTCACCCATAATTTTACTGTTTGTCTTCTATTCCTTTTTCCTCTCTTACCTAATGCTAATAAAAAGTTTTAGTTCAATATTTAATTATCATACTGCCTTTGCAGGTACATCTCTGCATTTTTTAGTTACTTCTTTTGATATTATAATATGTATTCTTAACTTCCTGTCTTCACCTTTTGGGAGTCCTCTAGTCATATAAGTCTACTTTTTCAATCAGTTTTATTCTATGTTGTCCAATGGGTTATTTTTATTCATATAGCTCCACGTTGACTGAAAATCTTTTTTTTTTACTATCTCTGATCTGCTGCTAATTATACTCAATAAATTTTTTATTACAGGTATTATAATTCCATTATGCATCTTTCTCTTTTATTGTTTTTAATATTTCCAATTTCTCTGCTGACAACCATATCTGTTCATTCATTATGACCATATTTTCCTTTAAGTCCCTGAATATAGTTGTAATAACTATTTTAACATCCTTATCTTCAAGATTGAACATATTGATCATCTGTAGTCTTTTCTATTGGTTCATTTTTCTGTTCACTATGAATCATATTTCACATTCGTTCCTTCATTCTCTAGTAATTTTAATTTTATGCTTTAAATTAAAATAACATTTAACAAGAAGTTGGATTACAGTGTCTTCCTATAAAAAGTATAGAATTTAGTTAGGATAGGCAGTTAAATTACTGAGTAATTATTTGGACCTGTTTTACATATTTTGTTTTTTAGAGTGGATCTATTTTAAATTTTAGCTTAGTTTTACATTGATGCCCTTTGCAGGCTATGGCTCTTCTTAAGGATTTTTTTTTTTTTTTTTTTTTTTTTTTTTGGTTCTCCATTGATTAGTCATTGTGTTTGCTGAGGTCTTTGCTTTGACAAGGACAGAATTTCAAAATCTCCCAACTCTGCATATTCTGTTACATCATTTTTAACCTTGTAGTATATGTTGTCTTATCAGCTTGGTGGAATTTCATGCATTACATGATCAGCTAAGTGCTCAGCCATGTGAATCACCATGCAGATTTCTAGGGGTTCCTTTTTCATAGCTCTTTTCTGAACTCCTCATCTTTCATTTTTAGCCACTTTAGTAGCCCATGACTCTGATATCTGTTCCCTCAATTTAAGAAAGCTATTACTAGCTTGGTGTCTTCCTATGTGTTCTATACCAGGAGAATTACCTCATGCAGAAATTCAGAGTGATTGTAAGTTTGTTTTGTGGCTCAGATTACTTATTTATCATGTTATTAATTACTTTGTTATTAGCCTGTTATCACAGACCTGAGATGCTTACTATCTAATGTTTGAAAAGCAATACCTCTATTTTATCTAATTTTACCACTGCTTTTGATGTGAGGCAAGTCTAGTATCAGTTAAGCTGTTGTAACCAGAGGTAGAGCTCAGATGGTTCTTTTTAAACACAGAATGGCAGGTGACAGAATAACTAGTTTGTTTTGATTTACTGTTGAAGTCTTGGGTAAGTTGCTTATTGTTTGCCTAAATTTTTTACTTAGAAAGAAGAATTTGATGTATGATTGCTGAAGCCATTTTCTAACTTTAAGATTTAGAATTCAACAATTTTTATGAACCTTATATTAAGAATATTAAAAAAATTAATGAAGGCATACTGAAAAAAATGACCATTTTAGTTTTTTAAAAAGTGAGTGGATTGAATAATTTCATCTACTTTATAGTTTTAAACCACCAATTGAATAAGGATAGGCTGGTGAGTATCTTCTCTTGAACTCAAAGGCATATCAGAAAAATTGAGTGAATAGAAGCCATTGCTAATAATATAACATCCAAAGTTATGTCAGTATAGAAAAAGAGTTCAAAATTTCTTAAAATAAATCATCAATAGCTTGCAGCAGAAATGTCTGTGCATTTGTTATAGTGCAGATTTCTGGGCCCCACTTTAGAACTAGTAAATAGCTTCTTGACTTGAGAATTTTTTGTTTGTTTGTTTGTTTGTTTTGAAACAGTCTCAAGCTATCATCCTGGGTACAGTGCTGTAGCATCACAGTTCATAGCAACCTCCAACTCTTGGGCTGAAGCGATTCTCTGACCTCAGCTTCCCAAGTAGCTGGGACTACAGGCACCTGCCACAATACTCAGTTTTGTTTTTTTTTTTTTTTTCCGCAGTTGTCATTGTTGTTTTAGTTGGCCTGGGCTGGATTCAAACCTTCCACCCTTGGTATATGTAGCCATCTCCCTACCCACTGAACTACGAGTGCTGTCCTGATTTGAGAAACTTTTAGTAATCATCTAGGTAACTTTAGTAAAACATAAAAATTTTGAAATTTACCTTCTGGCAATCCCATTTTGTGAAATTCTTTTGTGGAATTTTTATTCTGCAAAAATAAAAATTGGTTACATTTAGGATTTGATTACAAATCCTGCCTATTGGTTCAATAATATTTTACTCTTTACTTCAATGAGATAAATAGTTAATAAGATAAACAAAACTGTAATAATATTAATAGGTAAAAGAAATACTGCTGTTAAATCTCTTTCCTACTACCTAAAACTAGGTGTTCTAAATTACCTAACATAAGAAAGCCTAGAGAATTCATAACTAAATGACATCATAAATGGAGCTGTCATTTCATGGTTTTCACTAATCACAAATGAGAATCAAGGAAGATCAAAAAATCCAATATGTATATCATTATTAGTTCCAATGGCCTTTGTCAACCAGGGCTCCCATATGACACAGAAAATTATTTCAGGGACTGCTTTTTAAATTACCTCCCTGGAAAAATACATAACAACTACCATTCTGAATGCAAAGGAGGTAAGAGAAATGGGTATATGTAGAGCATGGCTTAGACAATTAGCACGTAATTCTTTCATGGAAGGAAATAACAGATTTGCAGAAACTAAGCAAAAAGCTGAAAAAAGAAGCAGAACGAAAAATAAGCAAGGGGTTCAGACAGCTAGCCCAGTGGAATCACCAACATCTGAACCGACTAATGATATGATCCATTTTCTCTGAAGCCACAGGATGGCCTTTAATGTCTTCCCTATTCGAGGAATCCCAAAACTAACCTAACTGTATGTTATTGAGCATAAAAAATACATAAAACTGCAATGACTTTCCCTTTTACAAAATAGTTACTCAGTATATGGTGGTTCCAATTAAAGGTAATGATGGATAAACTACTAAAAGTTGGAATAATTCCTATTTTGGAAGAAAAATGATAAATTTATTTTTTTTAATTTGATATTATTATTTATAAACTTTTGGAAGATATTTAAAGAAACATCTCAAATTAGTTAAATTGAATTTTTTTTAAAACACTAACTGGAGAATAAATGAAGGAAATCTATTTTGAAAATTTATGCTCTTTTTCAAATTAAATTCCCCCAAGAGTGTTTAAAACAAATATTAAAATCCCAATGTCAATAGGCATAAATAAATTAGGGAAAATTTCATGTCCTAAGGGCATAACAAAACTCTTGCATCAATATTCTGAGCCATGATTAATGCAGTCAAAGTTTACATAAACTTAACCACAATATTTAAAAATGAATTTGCCACATATGATGGTCTATAAAGCTGTATGTTTTACTAAGCCTGGCAAATATAATTAATAGCACTCTGTAATGACCTATCATACTATCTGAATCATTCAAATTTAGTGATTTATTTCAAATTTCTTGTTTCAGAGCTGTTACTTTTAATCATATTGTCATATATTTAGATAAATCTAACCATTTTCTTGTTTTGAGTACTAGCATTCTGAAAATTCTCAGTGTAGTCTTGTGATTTCTGGTCTCCTCGAGAATAGAATTTCATGTGATCATACCAGTATCCGTGTCTGTTGACAGTTACAGTAATGATATGTCAACATTTTATGAATAGTTAGCTTTGAAAAATACTCACATGCCAGGATGTGGATTTTTCAAACAATTTAATGTGCTGCCATCTGACAGCAACATAGACCTTTGTAGAAAAATGTTTTCTTTCTTCTGTATTGACCTATAGTGAAATGAAGATTTAACCAATACAGAATTTCTGATAACTGACTCCTTACTCAGAAATGGAGAGCTAGATAGCTTGCTTCCTTTCTATTTCTTTACCAAATACTTGTGTTGCTGGAACTGAATGATGAATTATAACTCATTATGGACTTAGAACTTTGAAATCCTTTAACAAAGACGACAACTTAAGATGTTAAAACCCTTTAATAAAATTTAATTATAATTCATTCTTGAGTTAGGACTTTAGAAACCTTTAACAAAGACATGCATTTAGGACTTTGAAACCCTTTAACAAAGTTACTTACTGTAACAACTATTATTTTCTTGTATCCATTATTAGAATTTTTAGAAATTTGACCACAATTCATGTGACATAATAACAGCAACAATATACGTTTTTGGAGATTCCCTTTCCAAAATCACATTTACTATTACAGCTTGGTATTTGCTATATCCTTAATTATTTAGCATTTGTGAGTATGACAATCTTTCTGTTCTATCTTATTCAGATTACCTTGCTCTTTATTCTTTCACTGTTGCTTTTATTTTGAAGGGTAGGAAAGGGAAAACATGTGTGGCCTAATTAAAAAAATGTTGTTGGCTATTCTTGCTCATATGTGAGTGAAGATATTGAAACTAATAGTTAACTACAGACTGCTGAGCATTCTAATTTTTTCTGAACTGTAACTGTTCCTGATGAGAATTTAAGTTGTGGATATGTTTAAATGATAAAAATTCTCAGTTTCTACCCAAATAGTTAATATCTTTTTCTCTCAAAAACATTCCTGCCCATTATTTGTTTCCTTGTTCTCTCATTTTTGAATTCACATTTTACTTATAACCAATAATTCACCCTGGATACTGTCTATAAGGCTGTCTAATATCATTTAATTTCTTCAATGTTCATGCCACACATTCTTACATAAATTCACCCCCAAGAATATATATATACATACATATATATATAATATATATATATACATACATATATATATAATATATATATATATATATTTTTTTTTATTTTGTACTTGCTAAAACATGTTGGGGATTTCTGGTTTCTATGTAAGATGTAGAAAAGTTTTGCTCCCAGAACTGTAACAAAAAGATGCAGATAATTTGTAAAGTCACAACTGTTCTCAAATCCATCAGAAAGCTGAGATCACAGAGGCAAAAAAAGATTAAGTTAAAATAATCTGACATCTCCAAGAAGAGAGAAGAAACAAATACTTGCTTACCTGAGGAAGATACTTAAAATGTACGAGTCAGTAGAAGGATTTAGCTATTTTTTCCAATAAATTGCTAAATAGTGTAAAAATGGAAATCTCTGGAGCTGCTGATCCAAGAGGAATTCATGCCCCTTCACAGGGGAAAGTCTTGCTGTGCAGCAAGGTCTCCACAGATCCCACTGGGTGCTCATGAGCAGCATCGGCAGCAGGTGAGAGTCACTAGAAAATCTCCTTCATTGTGCAGGCCTGGAAAAGGGGAATGGTACTCACTGCAAGAAAGGCCCATCTAGAATTTCTGCCTCACTAACCCTATGGAACAAAACATTTCAGTTGCCTGTGGAAGGAACAAAAATCATGTGTCTCCTGGCGACCTTATGTGAAGCACTATGCTTGTGTATATACCTAACATCGAGCTTCCAAATAGCTAAAAAATATATAGAATTCAAAGAAAGGATAGACAAATCCACATGATTGTGTGTTTTAGATCATCTTTTGCATAAAGGAATAGAAAACCAATCAGTGGTGGACATTGGGTAGTGGTTTGAGGTAGTCAACAAACGAGTATTCAGGAGTGAAGGAAATGTTCTGTATCTTCATTGAGCTGGTAATTACATGATTGTATTTTTTTTTTTTTGTCAAAACTTTTGGAACGGGGCATGGCGGGTTGAAACCCAGCCCCAGCCCTGACCAGAAACTGCTCCCCCCCCCCAAAAAAAAAACACCTTTGGAACTATAAAGAATAAAAAGTAGTAGGTTGTGCCGTATCTACACTATCCCTAGATTTTCTTAAATGTAGATCCCCTTTTCATTTTCCATGATAGTAGGTACAATGTAGAGATTCTTCTATAAATCATAGTTCATTGAATGAATTGCTATGTACATGCTTGCTTCTGGTAGATCATGGAACCACATAAGAAAAAGTAGATATTCTGCTGTATCTGTAAAATTTCCTTACACATGTGAAAGATAATAGCTATTTTTTATTTATACTCACCATATGAGAAATGCATTCATCTAGGCAAATAATTATAATTTAGATCAACTATTTTGTTAGGTATTGGGATATAAAGATAAATAAGAGAGATATGCTTTCTACTATCCCTGGAATGAATATCTCTTGGCAAACTCAGTTACTGATTAAATAACCATGAAAATAAACAGACTGTTACATAAGTTATGATGATAATGTTACTTGATACTGTTGGAGTTTATAAGCAGTAAAGATTTACCTATTTGGGGGGGGGATTAAAGAAGGCATACTAAAGAAGTCATGTTTTAGCTGAAATCACTGGAATAGGAATAAAAGTTTGAAAAAAGCAAAAGGAGAAGTAGTCAAGGCTAAGAAAGGTGCATGTTCAAAGGTTTTATGAAGAAAGCTCCCTGTTCAGTTGGAGACCTGTACAGAAACGCTGTGGAAGGCACCAAGAAGGAACGGATGTGGCAAAGGATTGACTGAAGATGAAGCAAATTTCTTGTGAGTCACTTTAAATGTTTGAGTCTTTATCTTCAGAACAATTGGCCTTTAACTGGGAAGGGAAAATGTGAGTGTGTGGGTGATAGAGCTACATTTTTACTAGATCACTCCAATTGAAATATAGAGAATCTGTGTGACTCAGGTAGGAGAGTAGCTGATGGGTGAGACGATGGCAGTTTTGAACGTTATGTAGGAAGTAACTTCTGTAGAACCTAGTGATGAAATTGGTAGTCATGTGGGAAAGAGAGTCTTTGCAGGTGATTTATCAGTGTCTACCTTGCCAAATCAGATGGCTCTCTGTGCCATTCACCACACATGGGCCCCTTGGTGGAAGTCCATTTTTGCCTAGAAAAATCAAGCTGTCATTAATTTATTTGTTCATGCTAAAATGTTTGAGCCTCATATGCCAGAAAACTACTTTATATGATTTAATAAAAGTAAGGACTCTTATTCTAACAGGGTTTTTCTCAGATTTGATTACTGATCCTTCTTATTTTTCCCAAAATGTCATTTAAATGCTTGATTAGAGTATTGATACTGAAAATTTGTATCCAAAGCAGATTCACTTCCCTTTTTAAAAAATATGATTTATTTCAGAGCACAATTTCTGCTTTCAGGCTTTATTTAAACAATTGTACGATCTAAATAACATCTTACACCTGGCCTAATTCAGCTGGGTCTGGACCAACTTCAGTGAAACTAGAACGTAAATGCCTGGTGGTTTAACTTATTAAGCATATATGATGCCAATGATTATTCAAAAGGGATTTACATTTCAATCCATGGTATATTACAAATATTTAAGAATCGTATTTGTAAGCAAGTTCAGACTAAGGACTTGTAGAATAACATGGAAGTAACAATGCATGTTTTGTGCCTGTTCTTTCCATCCATTTCTTTAGCTCAATCAAAGGTAACCTTCTTATTATTATTTTTAGCTACTTCACCTTAGACATAATCGGCATTCTTATCTCCTTACATATGGTATCAATCATCCCCAACTTAAATAGTTTATGTATATATATGCTGTTGGCCACTTCTTTGTAAATTTTGTAATGAATGTTTTGTAAATAAAGGTACATTTAGCTATAATTTCCTATTTTCCCTATGTACTGAGAACTTTAGCCAAAATTAATTGCAAGGATTATGTTATTGTTCCTAAATACATCACCTTTCTTTGGATCATTGTAGGGAAAGCAAAAACAGGCAGCTTCTACCAGCTTTACCGACTGCATGCCTTTGAGTTTGCATCATCTCCCCAATTCTCTCTTACTCAGACATAACCTTTTAATTACTAGTCCCCTGTCATACTCTGCTCCCCCAACCCAAGACAAGGACATGGACCATTCATTACATTGTTTTTACATCTCTAAAGAAAACTCAACTTTAGAAAACTGTTTAGGAGGACCTTTAGGAGGAACTCAGTGCTGCTCAGCACGACAGGTGAAGAAAATGTGTGGTTACCACATACAGACACTAAAAACATAAGGCACCAAGGCCAATCCTGTCCTGTTCCTTCTAAATGCCAGCACCACCAAACCTGCAGTGCCCACATCTCCTGTCCTCACCCTATGCTCACCCAGGTCTCCCGAGGCCTTTGTTAATGCAGGACAAGGTGGCACCATGACCTGCCACCTTAGCCCCGACGTGTTGACAGTTGCAGCGGATGGAGGAACCAGCTTGATATCCAGCTGACTTGAAGGGAAGACACTTGGGCGGAGCTGTCTCCTCCACAATTTCATGGATGGCTCCTTGCTATCTGCTCCATGTGCTTGCTTGACTGGTCAATTTCATGTCAGTTTCCAAGGCCTGAGAGTTCATTGGACAACTGGCTGTAACTAACCAGGACCCACTTCCTAAAGTTCTGGCAAAACAACCCCCCTGCCACTATATAAACCCCTGAGCAGAAAGCGGGAGAACCAACCTCCAAGAGGGAGCAGGAGAGCTTATTCCCTTCCTGGGTTCACTCTGCTAGGAGGTTCGGTTTTTGTAGTTGTACTTTTTTTCCTTTGAATAAATCCTGACTTAACTGTTGAGCCTGTGATCCATCTATTCATTCTTTGAATCCTGGAGACCATATCATACCTGTCCATAAAGCAAACTAAGGGAAAGAGGAGATTGGATTTGGCAGGTGTACACATATCATGATGGGGGCTTTTGTCATGATAATTAAGTTCATCATTCCTTTGAGGTAAGTGGGAGAAAGAAAAGAAATTAGTCCTAATTTATTACATATTATTTTATATCTTTATCAACCTTCTGTAGTAATACTATATTACTTATAGAGGTTATTTCCACCCCCAAATTATATACTCCATGCCAGGAATCTTTAATATCGTGAACATAGTGACCATGTATCAACCAATTTTATTTGGCTTCAGATTCAAATAAACTAGAAAACATGAAACCATGTACACTGACCATAAGGCAATTTGAAAAGTTGAACATAGACCAAATATTTTATAATATTAAGAATTATTACTGTTTGAGGGGTATGGTAATGGTTTGGAGGGTGTGGCGTTGGTTTTGGGTTACATTACAAAAGAACTTCTATGTTTCAGGATACTTAACAAACTATATAAGATGAAAAGTAATATTCTGGAGTTTGCTTCCATATAATACAGGAGAATGAATGCAGATATGGATAAAACAAGACTAGCCATAAGTTTTTCATTATTAAAGCTGGGTGATAAGTTTATAGTGATACTTTATGCTATTCTTCATGTGGATTTGAATTTTTTCTTAATAAAAACTGCCTGCAATTGTCATTTATTGAGTATAAATTTTGTGGTATTGACTTTACATATGTTACTTCCTTTAATCACAACCTCAAGGAGATGGTATTTACTATTAGTCCCATGTTATAGCTGAGATTGCTTAAGTCAAAGCAATTGAAGCACCTGACTGGGAAAGGGCCGCTGAGTGAAGTGGCTCAGACCTGTACTATGTAATCTCAGTACTTTGAGGGCTGAAGCGAGAGGATT
The DNA here is from genome assembly GCA_963574575.1 of Galagoides demidoff. Classification (NCBI taxonomy): domain Eukaryota; kingdom Metazoa; phylum Chordata; class Mammalia; order Primates; family Galagidae; genus Galagoides; species Galagoides demidoff. Next base: position 49,642 of record CAUYQV010007617.1, read on the forward strand.
ACTTGAGGCCAGAAGTTCAAGACTAGTCTGAGAAACATAGTAGGATCTCTCCCCACCCCTCAAAATCATCCAGACCTGGTGGTTGCCCACTTTTAGTCCTACCTACTGGGGAGGCCAAGGTCAGAGGATTGCCTGAGCCCAAGAGTTTGAGTTTACAGTGAGCTATGACCAGGCCACTGCCCTCTAGCCTGGGTGATAGAGCAAGACCCTCTCTCTAAAAATAAATAAAATAAAATAAAATAATATTTTAAGAGGATAGAAATTCCAGGCCCATCTGATACAAAATGCTGCTTTTTTTTTTTTTTAATTCCACCAGACCATGAATACTCTAGGATCATTTCCTTGGAAAAGTAGGACTCTTTTTTTTTGAAATAGAGTCTCAATCTATCACCTAGGTTAGAGCTCCATGGTACAAATGTAGTTCACAATAACCTGAAACCCAGCCAGGCGGCCACATGCAGCCGGCCAAGGACATTTATCCGGCCGGCCGGGTATTCTTGCTGCTGCTCCCTGTCCTGCTTAGCAGCTGACTCGTCCCAGGGTCCCGCAGTCTGGCTCTCCAATGGTGTGAGGGACAGTGAACTGGCCCCCTGTTTAAAAAGTTTGAGGACCCCTGCTCCTGGGTTTAAGTGATGTCCTGCCTCAGCCTCCTGAGTAGCAGGACTACAGGTGTGCACTGTGGAGCCTGGCTAATTTGTCTAATTTTAGGAGATGGGTCCAGGTAGGAGGTGGGGTCTTGCTATGGCTCAGTATGGTCTTGAATTCATGAGCTCAAGCAATCCTCTCACCTGCCTCTGCCTGCTAGAGTGCTAGGATTACAGGTGCAGCCTCTGGAAGAGGAACATTCTTTTCTCCTGTTCATACACACTGACATTGATTTGCACTCACAGATGCCATTTACCTGTCTGATGGTATTTTCAGTTGTGTCAATATAAAATACCAGAGTACCTAGTTTGATTAGCAAGTGTGATCAAATTACTACCTAGAATTGCTGTTTTCCTTTTCTCCTCATTTTCTTTTGTGCATAGTATTGGATAAAATAAAAGGCATTGAGAGCAGAAAGCTGCTTCCCTGTAATTTTTCACTTCTTAATTAGTGCCATGCAGTTATGTGTACAAATATGAGGCTGCTTAGCCAATTTTTAATGAAAACTTTAGTTACTACCTGCTTTGTACGGATTGGTCTGTGTGCTGTTATTGCACCCCGTGTCTCGGCAATTTGCAACAAGATCCCATGGCTTGTTTCCTAATGCCTTTTGAGGGGAGGCAGTGTGCGTTAGAGGAAAGAACACGCATCAGGGAGGGGACAGGACCTGAGCCTCTGCTGTTTCTTAAGTACTTTACCTGGGGCAAGTCAATTTAACCCATCTCTGTTTCATTTTGCACATCTATGAAATAAAGAGCTTGGTGGTAAGCAATTATAATTCCCTTTCAGCTCTATTTTTTTTTCCTCTTGTGATTATCTTACAGAATTGCAACTTGTAAGAAATGCTTCTCTAGCCTCTCATCTTCTGTTCCCTACATTAGCCCCTGAATGACTTGATTGTCTATATGAGGACCAGCCAAAGTAGGTGCAAATGAGGAGAGAAGTTCTGATGAACTTTTGAGTGCAATAAAGTTTCACACTAGAGCCAGAATGTAATCTACTGCTGCTGAGAAGCAGAGGAAAGATGTGATGCTGTGTGCTCTGCAAAATGGAATCTGACAAGTAAGCTCAGGAAGTCTGATTACAAGTGCAGATTTTCATGTTGTTATCAGCGTTCAATGTATTTCTTGAGCATTTATGAATATATTTGTTTAGACAGGTGGTTTGTTTCTGTGTTGTTCAAGTCAAGACATAATGGCAAATCATTGTATCATGTCCTATTACCAATTCCTCTGAACCATTCAGTTTCCATAGAAGTCTACTTGAGAAACATTAACCATTCCCTAAAGAGAGAGTTAGAGAGGACCCTGCCTTTACAGGTCATTAGCAACCTTCTGCATTGCAGGAACTCAGTTATTTTTAGATCGTCTCACTAATCTGGTATCAGGGCAATTTCTAAATAGTTTAGTCCCTGAGGTCTTTGGGTTTCCAAATTCAGAACCTTAAGAAAGTACACATGGAAATCTCAGAAAGGGGAAAATTGATGAGTTGTGCCAAAGATTTTTGCATTCTGAAATACAGGGCCGTTAATGTAGTATAGATCTTTTCTTTCTCCCTGTTAAACTAGGAAAATAATTTAATTATTTTTTTTTTACATTTAATTCTTAAACTGTTTCACTCATTAAAAATAATAATAAATGCTATGGGATGGGCTTCTTAAACAGAATCTTTGATTGCTTTTCATTGTTAGAGTCAGTCTATGAAAACGCTACCAGAGGTGTCTGCCTGGAGAATCAAATGTCTGCCCGGAAGAGGAAAACCAAGCTGTGGTCGGGGAGGATAGAAGGCTGTAATGTTCACAAGCCTGAAGTGGGGCAGCATGCAATGGGGACTGCTTTCCTCCTGCCATGGTGGGAGTGCCATCACAGGGGCTTATGGAAGGAGACACAAGAATGGGGTAACATTCATTTATGTCCAAGAGGTCACTAGTAGTCAACTACCTGAGTAATTTCTTTGGTTCCTGATGAACTTTACAAACTCCGCTGTATGTATATATGTGTAGATACATGTATATATGACATCCTATATATGTGTATATATACACTCATACACAGACAAGTGTAATTTTGTTACACAGATATATATTATAGTGATGAATTCTGGGCTTTGAATGTATCCATCACCAGAACGGTGCACATTGTACCCAGTAGGCAATTTTTCATCCTTCACCCCTCATACCCTCCCTCCCTTATTTGATCAAATTTAACTCTACCAATAATCAAGAAGTTTCTCCTGCTGCCCATTATCTGTAAAAACAAACAAACCAAGCCCACAACTCTTTAATGTCTCAACTCATCTTCAGGGCCAGGCCAGCTATTCTCCTAATACAGTATCTTTACTATCACAAATCTTTTCTCTTTAGAAATCGCATGTGCATGGGGTCTTGTCATGGCCATAGCATTTGTTGAATATCCACAGGGTCAAATCTGAGATGTAGAGATGAAATCTAAAGGTGAAAGAAAGAGTTAAAAAGATAGTTTCTCTGGGTTTCCTGACCACTCACTCTTTTCTGTCTCTTCTTCCCTCTCCATGAAAACAATGAGTTAGACTAGAGTCTGCAGAAAGGTCATTTATTTATAAAGCAATTTCAGGGAATAAAAAGAGTGAAGCCCAGAAAGAAGGAAAGCAAATGCAGGAATATATTAACTGTATCTTTTTCTGTTTTTGTATTTTGGATACTGTAATATCTGGACTCTTGCTGCCTTTGGAAAGACTGACCCCACCCCCGTGTTGGTCTATAGCCAGAGATGGCTGGAATAAGCTCTCTGGGGAGTGTGATTTTCATATGCAAACAAACTATTGCAGCACCATACCCACAGCCAACTGCTTAGTATACGGTGATATTATACTTCAGATCATTATTCCCTGGTCTAATCACCCCAAGGCTGAGTACTAGATTGTTAGTCAACCCATACAGCCAAGAGCATGCTGAAATCATTCAAACACCTCCTAGCCAGCCACTCCTGCCTCCTCCATTCTTTCCTGCAAAAACAAACATACAAACAAAAAAGAATAAATTACCCCCTCACATAAACATACCCTTGCTGCTTCCCTATATGACTGCAAACAGTGTGAAGTTCCCCCTCCTCCTAGGAACCATAACACATTATCTTTTCAATGGAAGTCATCTCTTTAATTTGTTGGTCCCACAGAATTTGAATAATAATAGAACATATATTTTAAAACTAAGGGTGTGTTACCTACGTAGTTAAGTTGTACAGACAACTAAGCCTCAAGCTAAACAGGACCTTCTGAGAAGCTATAAAGTGGGGAGGATACTTTTCACAGCCTCTTTTCTTTTCCTTTCAAGAGTCGCTATGGGGTTGAACATCCACATTCCTCCAGAATCTGTGAATGTTAGCATTGAACGGGTTTCCATGGGCATTTCCCATTTTGGCTTCAGAGCAGGAGGACCTGACTCTGCTGAGTTACACCTGCACAAAGCTGTTTTCCATACTGGACTAGAGTGAAAGCCCCATCACTGACAGCTCAGATGTTCTCTTGCCCTTTATGAAGTCAAACATCCCACAATTCTTCACATAGTAGCCGGGTGCCATCTCTGTAAAAGGCTAGGGTTTGTGGAGGAAGCCACAGTTCCTGGAGTGGAAACTGGTCCTGAGATAGTCAATTATGTGTGTCATGTCTCCCCTCCCCCACCTGACATCCCCGCCCTTTATTCAGTTTTCACCTGGTTTGGGTTACTAACCTAATTCAGCCGCCCACACTTTAATTCCTGAGGGATGGAGCTCCTATTTGTCTTACATTTTTTGTTGTTAGAACCATTTCAGTCGCAATTCTATATTCTATATTCACTTATCACTGGCCCTAGAGTGCCCAAAGCTTCCTCTTGGGCTGCTTATGCTCCCTTTCTGGTCCCTTTATGTATGTAGCAATCACACTTGAGAGTTTAGTGACTAACCTTTGACTATGCTCCATTGGTCTGAAGAGCCCAAAGTGAGTAGATGGTACCATAGCTTTACATCCCCTGAAAGCTATACGGCATGCCCTAGTGGAAAATATTTCCCTGGAGACCTGGGCAGATCTAGATCAGCAGAGTCTACATGTTCAGAAATGGGAAACACAGGTTCTGCAAAATGATGGTAAGAAAGAATGATCTCTTGGTTCCAAGAATCATATATTTTAACAATTAACATCAGCATCGTGTATCAGCATCATGTATAGCCCCTCCTGGAGGACAAAACCCAGAGCCCAGGGTTAGTTTTTTAAAAAGATACCTCAATAAAGCCTCTAACTGGCCATTTCATTGTTCTCAATAGATCCATTATTCTTAACTAATCCACTGTTCTTCTGATGTCTTATATGGTAGGCCCAGTGGGTACTGTGTCATAACTGGTAATCCACCCCTTTGATAATGGATTCTTTTATTTAAAGCAATGTTGTGAGGAATAGTATGTTGGTAAATGAGGCATTTTGTAAGTCTGTGGATGGTAAAGCATACTCATATCTAGAGCTGCTTTAAAGTGTCTCAAAAGTCACCCATTATGTCACCAGATATATTTTTACAAAATATTTACAAAATATGCTCTACATGCTGTTGGCCACATCTTTGTGAATTTTGCAATGAATGTTTTGTAAATAAAGGTACATTTAGCTATAATTTTCTATTTTCTCTATGTAATGAGAACTTTAGGGGCAACTTTGTAAGGGTAATTCAAAGCCCTCTTGGTCCAGTAGAGTTCCATAATGATCAACCAGCCATCTTCACTCCAAGAGATAATGTCATTTAGAGAACACTGTCCTTTAAGGCTGCAGTCCCCAACCCCTGGGCTGTGGACTGGTACCAGTCCAGGACCTGTTAGAAACTGGGTTGCACAGCAGGAGGTGAGCAGTGGGCAAGTGAGGATTCCCTTCTAGTAGAAGCATGAACACCACTTGTGTAGGCCAGGAACCTAGGTTGTGCATTCCTTATGAGAATCTAACGCCTGACAATCTGAGGTGAAGATGTTATGTGCCTGAATCATTCCCAAACTATCCTCCTTGCCCTCCAGTCCATGGAAAAATTATCTCTCATTAAACCAGCACCTGGTGTCAAAAAGATTGGGGATGTTGTCATTCAGCAGTAGTCTCTGTTGACAAGTTTGTCATTCACTGTCACACTCTGTTGACAAGTTTGTCATTCACTACCAAGTTCATAACTGGCCAGAGGGCACCCAGGTTATGATGCACACACTTAGCTTCCATCATTCCCTCCATGGTTCCTCAGTTCACAGGCTCATTTGTTCTAGTACTATAGTTGTTGACAAATCACCCAGGGATGTTGAATGCTTCCTCTTCTCAAATTCTTTCTAGAGGATGTGATGAGACAAAGTGGGCTTTGGATACACTCCCATAAGCCTATTCATATGACTTTTCTAAAATTTTTTGTTTCTAATCTTCCAGTTTTCTTCCTTCCAATCCCATGATCAACTAGTCAAGACACTTGTTGTTGCCTAGAATTTATACATTCCTGTTTCATATGTATCAGTTATTTCTCTCTTCATTCAAATCAAAAAACCAAGTACATCTCTTGCAGCCCTGATCACTGGGAGAATTTCCTTTCTCTCTCTTCTTTGGGTCTAGCCCACGTAGGACATGTGTGGCAGCAATAGTGTTCATGAAAAGCATACTATAATAAGCTGGTCCATCTCTGAAATGAGCCTGAGATTTTTCCTCCATATCCATATTTTTAAGTGTAAGAATAAGTATGCATTGAGCAAGAAGCATCATTTTAAAAAGAGAAGTGTCTTGAGAATCTAAACTGTCCTCTGGTTTCTGTGCTTTTCTTTCTTTCTTTTTTTCCTAGGTCTGCTCTGGTCTGATTCTGAATGTGCTATTTCCACTGTATGATGGATGGCTGCAGGTTGTGATGAGGAGCTGTGGTCACCTAGTCAATTGTTGTCCTATGATGAGGTACTTGGAGCCTACTAGAGTCAAGTGGGATAGGAGGAGCCATTTTTTTTATTAATGCTCTGTGGCCTCTCTGTATATTATACTTCAATAAAATGGTTAAAAGAATAAAAAATCCTCACTAAGTTTTATGTATCTTTCTCAGCAGTAAGAAGGTAGTAAGGAGTAACAACCAGTCCCCTACTGTAGAAGGGATCTTCCAGAATGTCTTCCAGACAATTTAATCCCTAAAAACACTAATAATGCAAACTCTGAGACTTCAAGTGTTTTTTATTCTACCCTAAGTTGCACATGACTCTCACTGTAGCATGCAAGGTACTTACCATTTATTTAAGTGCACTGATATTGCAGACTCTGAGACTTCAAGTGGTTTTTCTTATACCCTAAGGTGCACAGGATTCTCACTGTGGCATTCAAAGTACTTACCATTTCCCTCCTACCGCGGAGATAGGACTAGTCTCAGAGGCCTCCCTTGTCCCTTTCTGCCATTACGGTTTCTACTCTAGAGGTCGAGGAACCCATATGAGGCTTTTTCTAGCTGCAAAGGCTATCCAATACATTGTGGTCTCACCAGAGAAATAACCATGGGAACTTTAAGAAAACTGACCTTTGGGCTCTACACTAGTTGAAGGGTCTCCTTGATGATAACCTTTTCTAATATTTTTTGTTTGTAATCTTCCAGTTTTGTTCCTTCCAATCCCATGATCAAGTAGTCAAGACCCCTACTATTGCCTAGAATTTATACATTCCTATTTCGTATATATCAATTATTTCTCTCTTCATTCAAATCAAAAGACCAAGTACCTCTTGATCAGTTATGACCTGGGTATCAGTATTTTTGGAAGCTCCCCAATTGTTTTAATGAGTATAACAAGTCTTGGAAACCACTGCTGTATGCAAATGGACTCACAGCAAGACAGAGTTGAGCCAGAACTCTATCACCTTTCCTCCACACAACCCATTCTAAGCAGAAGGTCATGATGGCATTTCAAGTCCCCTCTATCAGTGTCAGCTCATATCTTGCTTTTAAGAGCCACAGAAAAGTCTGTGTTTCCTCCTTTCCCCCAGTGCATAATTGTCTGGCTGCATGTCCCTGTAAGGATGATTTGGAGGAGCCTCAGGACTATTTTTAATGAATAGGTTTGGGTATCCATGAATTGACTTAGATCTAAAAACTTAATAAAAGTTTACAATTTTCCATTGAACCAGCTGATTCTAGTTTTTTGTTCACTGGTTTTATACTTTTTTTGAAAAATAAAATAAATCTAAACCAATATATTTTGCTGTCTATCTACTTTGCTCCTAGGAACACTATGGACCATTACCCATCATCATAGATCCATGAGGATCAAAGTAACTGGTTGTTCTTTGGGCCTCTGTGCCCAATTCATATGTTAAATGCACTTTGATTCTGTGAGTTAAGTGCCATCACCTGATATTCACTGTTTCACAATTATTTACGATATTAAGGAGCCCAGGTACATAGTAAGACCTCTTATTGCCAACCTTAGTCTGCAAGGAAAAACCACGAACAATCTTCAAAACATGCTGTTATCCTTTTACCATTAAGTGCCTTATTTTCAGTGATAGTATGTACTTTCTCTCCTTTTAGGGAATGTAGTTATATGGTGGATTCTCTTTTCTCACACAATTAATCTATTATAACAGTCCTACCCCTGGTGCTTCTTGAACTTTTTGTCAGTACTACAACACGGCTATTCCAACATCTCTACCTAATTTCCTATAGACTACTGGTATATGTAGGTTTCCAGAAGACATATCATCATCATAGTATATTCAGTTTCCCATATATTTTCTGGGAAGTTTAAACTTAGAGCCACATTAGCAGGCTCCCATGATGGAAAATTGTACACAGGACACAAACCACAAAACAAATGGATAACACATGAAAAGCTATTGAGCTTGACCAGTAAGCAAGGAGATGTAAATGAAAGATTATTAGTATTATTATCCATCATATGAACAAAGGCATAAAGACTGACAAGACTAACTAGGCAGAGTGTGGACAAACAGGTATACCACATATGGGTATAGTAGATTGCTTTAACTCCTCTGGAGAGCAGCTGGCAACACTCTATTCAGAAATTTTCATCAATAGATTTTCTTCCATGGTCACACAAAATAATTTCATAAGTGAGCAAAGATATGGACTCACTGAAGCTATAGAAAATGAAAGCATAAAAAAATGACAGATCATGTGAACAGTCAGCAGCCATAACATTCTTGCAAATTAAAAATAAAAAATGTCCAGAAAATAAAATATGTAAGATAATTTCATCTTTTAAAAATCATGTATTAAAGATGAGACCAAGGGGGGAAATAAATTGTTAGCAAATCATCCTTATATTTCACAATTCTCCATTCCATCTCAATTTCTAATCCTTTGTCCTGGATAGATTAACTGTCCAATTATTTTAGGGTTCTTTAAAATTTCCTGCAGAATAGGGATTATATTTTTCTATTTGGTCCAACTCTAGTTATTACATTGGTGGTTGTAATGAGAGATAAAGCTGGACTTGAGGAAGTTGTGCACCTTTGTTTTGAGAAGTACCTTTGTCAAGGCATGTGGGATCATAGGGATTTCAGGCATGGATGAATGAAACCCAGGAGGTTTCAGTGGAACTTGGGGATCCAAGATTCTCAGCCTCTCCATCCCTAATGCTCCTATGCAGGTGTGAGGTGTTCTTCTTCTGGCTTTTGTATATAGAAACCCCACTGAGTCATTTAATTTCCTTAGTAGTTTTGCTACCCTCATAATTAATCTAAAATCTGGTTGATAGCACAATCTGCCATGCAGCTGCAGGAGATAAAAACCTTTTAAAACATGGAGACCTCTGGCTTTCACAGCAACTCTGAAGCTGATGATTATTAGATAAGAACCTGTTATTTTATTTTTACAACATTTCTAGAACAGTTAAAAAATACAGCCAACCTGTAAATACCATAGATTTCATGTTCTTCAAGATCATTCAGGGTTAAATTCCACTTGCAATTCATCCTAATCTACCACTAGTGAGAACCTAGTAATTGTAATGCTATTGAAAGCCAAGTTTAATGAACACCTGGTTTACAGCCAGAAATGGCATCCTTATTGCCATAGAGCCAGTGAGTAATCCAATTTCAGAATCTTTTCTTTAAGGTCTGCATTCTAGACTATTTCTACTTCCAATTTCCTTAGCCTTGGGTATGTCCCTCGTCAAGACAGAGTCTGAGTTTATGGGCAAGTGATTTGCTTGGGAAGTGATCATGGGGCACAGGGAGGCTGCAACATGGAGCAAACAAGAGCCAACTAATGTGTGTTATTGATCCATCTCTGTGGAGGGCAAATGAGACACAATCCCACAGCAACCCTCTGAGAATTATGCAGAATGATCCTAAGAGGTGTGATCCTAGGGAGATGAAAGGAACGAGGAGTTGTCCATCTGATCCTTTCCCCAGTGCCCAGGATGGTTCCATGGGCCATTAACGCTCCATCACTTTCAGTGCACATGCCTGAGTGGAGTAAATGTCTACGTGACTCTCCTGAAACAACATCAGGGGTACTTTGGTATAGAAAACAGAAACTAAAGCTGTAGTAGTATGCTAAAAAACTGATTGTCATTCTGGTAGTCAGAGTCAAAAGTAAGCCAGAAGGATGAGAGGTTATATCTGATCCATTAACAAAGTTATGTTCTATGTTAATATCTATTAAAGTGATTCTGTGCTAATCATGAGAAAGTAGGATATCCTCTTTGAAGGCTCTTTCAAGATCCATATTTTCAATCCTTCTTATAGTCTAAAGTACTTCCAATTTGTATGAAGAATGTCTGTGTGGTTGTTATGTGAATATGTGTATATAGGTCAGATTATTATCCTCTAGCTTGGATAGTAGTAATCACAAAATATTAAATCCTGGACCTTGACTAAAGAGGAAATTACATTCTTAAAGGTCAAGTGCTTGCCACATAATCACATATAAAATTAGCGTCAGGTGCAGGAAGGTGACCTTGGCCATTTGACCCCTCTATGTGATCTTTATCCCACTATTCCTTGTCATCCTTTATACACAGAGTAGGGTTATATGGTCATGGATAGTAAAGTACTGACATTGCCTAACTGTGACTTGCAAATGATAAAATGAGGATCACTGAGTTTCTCAATAATATAATTCTTACTGAATTCACTAAGACAATTTCTCTGGGGGACTGGCAAGGGGAATTTGGGGAATAGGGAAATATATATGAACAGCTGTTCTTACTAGAAAAAAATTCAGAGAAGCTAAACTCATTCCATCTTAAAATTAAATCTTTTTCTTCGAGGCTGTATAAACTAAGTGTTCATGATGAGATGAATAATTCCAATGAGAGTTCTACTACCAATCCAGATCTGTTAATATGTTAGGATAACAATCACTTGGATTTATTTGCCCATGAGCAAGACCGTATGTGAAATATGTCTAATGTGGTTTTTCCTTTTTGATAATTACTCTTATATAATTTATCTTTTGCTATGCTGATGTGTGCCCATTTCATATGCTATATTAACATTGAATGTTTATGTCTTTCCTATCTTTGTGATTCTAATTGTTCTTTCCTGAAACAAAGACCCTATTCTTATAACCTATGACAAAATTTTATTAAGTATCTGTGATATAATAAAAAATATGCCTAGTCTTTTCCCGCAGTTCCTGACACACAGCCTCAAAAACCCCTGGAACTTTCTGAGTGATAGGAGTATCTCTTGTTATTCATAATTGTCCTTTTACAATCACATCTGAGTTTGTGCTAATGAGATGACTCCTGTGAGCCCTAGATAATTCCCACTTAGTGTCCCAACAATTCCTTTATTTTGTTTTTGCAATATACTTCTTTAGAGGGTTGGAAATTTCAGCCTTATCTCTTGACTTCTGATAAGGGGAAGAGGTTTAAACTTAATCATATGGTTAGTGATTTAATCAATCACTAAAAGAAATCTGACATAAAACAGTGAGGCTTAGAGAGCTTGCTGGTTAGTGAACATGTTGATATACCAAACGGGTGGTGCACTCCACAGAAGTTCTTGTGCTTCAGACCCTTCCATACCTCCATTTGGCTATTCCTCAAGTTGTATCCTTCATTAGAAAACTATAATTGTAAGCATAAGGCTTTCAATGAGTTCTGTGAGTCATCATGGAATCTGAGAGGGGGTTCTGGAAACCCCTGAATGTATAGCCATGCTGGGCAGCAGTATGAGTAATGTAGGCCTACTTAAGACTTATGGCCAGCATCACAAGTAAGACAGTCTTGAGAGACTAAGCATTAAATGTGTGGGATCTCTGGTAACCCTGATTAGTATCAGCAGGAATTCCTATGGGTGTCAAAGAATTGGTGCTGAAATGTAGAGTCATTTGTTCTACCAGTGATCTAATCTGGCATCATGGCATCATGACTTGGAATATTTAAGTAATCTTATGGCTCTGAAGTTCTTTGTCTTTCTTAGATATAGTCAAAGCTGAGCTTTTCAGTACATCTCAAGATTGTTATTTAGGGGAAAACTTAGTTTTTAGGAAAACCAGGAATGAAAAACCTCATCTTATAAACATGAGGTGGAGGAA